>PNEQ01068636.1:0-18581 GCA_003012365.1 Medauroidea extradentata | reverse complement strand
CGAGCACGGTCGCCTCAACGCCCAGATCAGGCAAATATCTGGTCATTAAATAAAAATAAAATTTAAATCGTCAAAAGACTGTATAAATCACTCACCTGACCATGATAAGTTTACACTCAATCCATAGACAAAGTTCAAAACGTGTTCTGGCCCGGGGATAGTATTTGTATAGACAAAGTAAAATAGACGATTCCAGCGCCGTCAAAGACTAATAAATTAAATTTATACATATCTGTAATATGAAGCAGGCGCTATGTTACAGATTACCCCGGCCAGACGTAAAAACTATTGACATACAACTCAACATAATAGTTTTGTTCGTCGATCCTTTAACAAATGTATAAAATTAAATTTCAAAACTATTATCAACGTTATTCCTTCAAAATTACTAAATCAAATCGCTGAACAAAATATTGGGTTGATCAAAAAATAATTACCGGAATATCTCAATAATCAACATGACAATTCACATTTTAGAATTCCCTACTCAAAGTTTACCCTGGTTATACATTTTATCAATTATTTCAACAATAATTAAATCAAATGAAATCAAAAAGTTAAACGTTAATATGACAACTATAAGACGACTCGTCTTTAGCCTAAAATTAATTCGAGTTCTTGTTTTCAAATAATTCAACGTTTCATCGAACGTCCAAAAGTCCAAAGAATGAAACATTGAATGTCTATCAGCAACAATTTGTTGCTCGCTGGCTCATGTTAACAGTTCTTCCTGTCGACTGTTAACTGCAGTCCGTCCACCACGCTCCATGCGTAGCGATATCCCTTTGTGCGCCGCACTGAAGACTGTTTCAGCGTACGCACCACTGAAATCTCGTAGTTATCTTCCACGGATAGTTCTGGCTCACTAGGGTACAATTCACTTACCAACATAGATAACATAGTCACATAACTAGGGTAAAAGTTCGTTACTTAAATGTCTCTCTCTTACCTCACCAAGTTACATGTGTCGCTCTAAAATAACGAGTGTTCATATTTTCTACTGCGCACAATGTCTGTAGACAACACCTACTTGTCTTTACCGTGAAGTCTACTGCTAGCTATCTGGTCACGATACTAGTCATGAATATGCGACGAAGTAGTATTTTTGGTATTCTTACATTGGATAACAAAATCTGCAACATGCAGACAAAAGTGTTCTTCTTTTTTTCCGATGGATGGAATGAGGCCTAAATGAGGTGATTATGAACATGACCTACATTTCTCATCTGCCTAGTGGCAAGATCATTCTTCACGGCTTCAACTTTTATGTAGCATTTACTCCTATTTACATGTGACTTGCAGCTCGGAGGTTTTGCGATAGTTTCCCATACATATCTCGTACTTTTCTTATCAAAATTCAGAAACTCGGGTGTGAGGTTCCACAGTCGTATTACTCTATTCAATCGTGGAAAACTATTCACCAGGATAAATATATAATTGCAAATACCTTCAACCCTTATAATCCGTACGTTAAATTCTATATACGTCTTCACCGCATACATTTCGCCGAAGAAATCTACACTCTTCGTCAGTGTGGTGTTTTGAACACAAAGTTTCACAATAATCGTGATAAGCGATCCAAATGGCGTAGGCAACAATGCACTCCGGCTTCAATGCCGATGCAAACAAAATACAGTCTACTGGGTAACTCAGACTCCAGGACAAACATCACCTCTACGTCCGCAACAAAGGCAATCGCATCACAACTTGTGCATACAATCCATTCGTTTGGATAAACTCAAAACACTGTACTGCCTTCTGCGTATGTTAAGTGCGATCATGACATAAACTCTGGTCTTCTGACTTGACGTACTTACGAAGCTGGGTTAGGTTATATCTACTCTTTACCTTGTCCGTATTTGGGTAGACTAACTCATAGCAATTACTCTTGATTACCTTATTTACGACGTAAGGACCTTGATACAACAAGAAAAGCTTCTTTGTCACCCCGGCCCAAAATTGAAATAAAGGGTGTGTCTTCACAAGTACAAAATCGCCTATTTCTAATCTATCGATCTTCGACTTCTTCGCGTATTTTGCCCTCCTCTTGGCTGTCGCTACCAATGTGCTGCTCACCAGTTTTCTGATCTCTTCTTTTACGTTGATATCCTTCAAATTTCCTTCCGTCGAGTCCAGGTCACAGCGAGGGATCGTCATAGTGTCGAAGATCTCCGACCGCTCGTGTGTCAACACCTCGAAAGGAGTGAAGCTCAAAGATGCGTGCACGATGTGGTTCATGACCAACTCCACGAATGGTAGTTTATTACACCAGTTCTGTTGATCTTTTCTCTTTGGTGAAAGTTGGTGCACGGCCGCCATTTCGTGTTCGCTACAACCACCGTTTTCACGAAACGTGGTATTTATGCTATGGTCTCCTCTATGTACTTCACATTTAATCACTCCTATGTCGGTCTCCTGAGGTGTTGATACAGTGACGTCCGGCGATCGGAGAACTTCATCGTCAGACCGAACTAGTTTAACGGTTTCTTTCTAGTCGGCGACGAGCATGTTCGACGACTAGGTCCTTCTATGACTTCGAACTCCGGCGCGCTAGGGTTTAACGGCTTGTTCCGACTAAAATATCCCTCGTCTTTACCCTTCGTCGGTGACCTGGATTTACGACGACGCTTGTCTTCGAGCGACTCCCGGCGAACTACACGCTTCTTCGGTCTTCCCCGGCTGCCATCGCGATCTCTTGACCTCGACCTCGACGATTTACGTCCCGCCGACCTATCTCGCCGGTCTTGTCGATAGTCGTACCGCGACTTCGTTTTCCATTGCTTTTTGCGACGGTATGGTTCTCGACGACTGTTATAACCTGCTTCGTCGTCTGATTTGGCATAATTCTACTTTCCTAGGGTATTTACCTCGACCTCGCGATCGTCCTTTTCGCGACGCCAGAACTTATCTTTACCCTGATAACCTTCGTTTCTCGTAGGCTTTTCTCTGCGGTTCTCCCACGGCTGACGACGGATTTGCCTCTCGAGCTTATCGATCATAATCAGTTGCTCTCTAAATTCCGTCAACGACAAGTTCTGTTTTCCCACAAGCGCGACTTGGTACGTGGTCGGCATCTGAGTGGTCAACATCGATATTAATTCCGTCTCGGTCATCTCTGGGGTGAGATGACGACTCCTCTCATGGATAGAACTAATATGTTCGTCAACACGTCTGTTACCCCTAGGTTCATATTTCTCTGCGTGTAATAATGCTCTAACGAGCCCTTGGGCTCTGGGACCCCAGAACTGCTTTGTGAACAGGTCTCGGAACTCGGCATAAGTCCTGGTGTTCTCCCTTTCCACTTCCCACCAGTAACTCGTGGTACCTACATTTCAACGAGAAACTCAGATACCTGAGACTTTCTTGCTCAGACAGGTTAAAAATCTCCGTGTATTCCTTATACCGCTTCAGAAACGTTATTGGATTTTCGTTTTCGTTGTTCGAAAACCTCGGTATTGACCTGCTGAGTTGTTGTACCGGGTGATGGAAAAGTGCTGCCATGTTCATCATCTGTGCGAACTCGTTGTTATCGGGCGTAGTTCTAGGCGAAACTGATGCATTATTCACGATGTAGTTCGTTTCTGTGCCTCGGTCTGTGTTCGGATTTACTGGTACGTTATGAGAAACGCAGTCGGTATTTCTCTGTGTAATTAGTTGCTGTTCCGAACGTACTATAAGTATATTCCTCGCAATTCACTGTTGTTCGGTCGAATGGGAAATTTCATTTGTTCAAACTTCTTAGTCAAGACGTCCTCAATATGACGCGACCAAGCCTCTAACTCAGTTCTATTTGCGCGTCTTAATCTATCAAACTCTATCTGATTTGTTTGCCTTAACTCGTCCAACTCCATCTTACGAGCTTCTACGTGCGTCAGTACCTCGTGTACTTGGGACTCTATTTCGTGGAACCGTACGTTCGACTCACGTACCGTTTCCTGTAATAGTACCGTACATTTCTTTGCTATTGCTTCGGATTTCTCGAGACGTTCGTTGTTTTTCTCGAGACGTTCGTCCATATCTCTTTTCCAGCCCCTTAAAACTCCGGCTAGTTCAGCACTAAGGTCTTCGCGAACTGAACGTACTTCTTCCCTCAAACTATCCTGGCTGGTTTTTAATTCGGCTTTTAGACTGTCTTGCCTAGCCTTTAACTCCGCCTGCTTGTTTATCAAGCTACATTGTAGACGGCCCTGCATTTGTTGCATAAACTCCATCATCGATCGTAACGTAATAGTTTCGTCATGGTCAACTACTGCATTTACCGTGACCTCTGGCGACGAAGTATCGCTTTCAACAGTATACTATGCGATGGTGCTTTCGATCGCTTCCTCTATGTGCTTAGCCACTAGATCTTTGTCTGCCATGGTTTATATCTAGAATATTATTATACCGACAGTTCTCGTTACTTCTAAAAGCGAATCAGACAACCATTTGTTGCCATTTATCTACATGCAGTACTTTTACTGATCGGTCTTCTGACTAGGTTTCGTTTCCGCTACTAGAAACAGTACTGGTCTTCTTGCGACTGTGCTGATTCCGGACCCCAATAGTTGGGCTCGCCAAAATTTTATGTAATATAATATGTAACTATTACATATAATGGTTTATTGGACCGTGTTATTGACACAAGAAAGGCCAGTAGTTTCTTTTCTTTCTAGACTACAGGACTAGTCGGAAACAAGAAACGCCTGCAGAAGTCATATAGTTACTTAAAGAAATGATAATCAAAATTTGTGTTCAAATATAGTGCATTTAATATTCGGAATCTATGGTCAAGTGAAATGACTTCTACAGACAGACTCAGGAACTAGAACTACTAAAGAAAGCTTCTAAAATTTAACTGTATAAAGTGGGTATTAGTGGAGTATATGAATACCGTGACCAGATATAAAACCTGACCTACACAATAAGACTCCCATGACTCGAATCGTTTTCAAAATTCCAAAACTGAGTCATTTTCTGATTCTTAGGACGTATATTTTCCCTGGACAAAGCTTATTGCTCCGGCATAGCTTTTGAACTGGGGTCGCATAATTGGTTACTAAGAATTAAATAGCACAGTTTCCTATACTCTGATTTGGAAATATCTACATCTCACGTCTCTAATTCGTTCCGAGATAGACTGTAAACTTCGTTCTGTGTTTCGGGATTTTCAAATTTTCCTTATGACGGCGAAGTTGAAGTTTGTCTCACCAAAATTCGCCCATTCTTGACGTCGTATCCTTGTAGTCATGAGGGAGTACTGGGACCTTCTCTGCAGATCTCGTCCTGGAGGCGAATTCCGAAACCCTCAAAGCGCGACGAGGCGACGAACACTCTTCTACTCGACCTCTCGGTTAGGGTACCAGGTTGGACAGCCTCTCAAGACCTCGGATCTTCTTCCAGCACCTCGAATGTAGACGTCTTCTTCATACGAACGACCTGAACTTGTGACCCACGGTATTTATACTTCAGACATTGTGAAAGTCTCGCAACAGGATAAATCTTCCAAACCAACATGGTACTGAAGTGCAGAACCAGTTTTCACTGCAGAATGACGTTTCAGTCCTCGTCTATACAGCTGGTTACCTTCCCGTCAATGGTCTACGTCCGTCATATTTCGTGGCCGAAAAACATTCTTCTCTCTTTTTTCACCGAAAAAATTCTATCACAAAACTCCTTCTTCTGTTTGTTATGTGGTTGATGATTCTTACTCTGAATTACTTCTTTCTGCTATGTACGAGCACGGTCGCCTCAACGCCCAGATCAGGCAAATATCTGCTCATGAAATAAAAATAAAATTTAAATCGTCAAAAGACTGTATAAATCACTCACCTGACCATGATAAGTTTACACTCAATCCATAGACAAATTTCAAAACGTGTTCTGGCCCGGGGATAGTATTTGTATAGACAAAGTAAAATAGACGATTCCAGCGCCGTCAAATCCTAATAAATTAAATTTATACATATCTGAAATATGAAGCAGGCGCTATGTTACATCATTTAACTCTTTTGTTCTCCCTGATGTTTCAGGAATACATTGTATCAGTGTAAATGTTCGAAATTAAGTTTTTTTTTAAATATAATTATTGTTATATTTGTTATTATTACTTAACAACTTGTATGTCAGGGGCGTCATTTCTGGTTTTTCAAAAAAAAGGGGGGGGGGTTGGTAAGATTTTGTTTTCTGGCGACAGTAACCTTGTTGCATCTTTTTTATTAAGCATGTATAAATTAGATACTTTAATAATAAAACTTCAGTTTTATGTACTTAAGTTAGCATTATTTACATTAAAAAATGCAAAAAATATATTTATAAACATCAAATTCTAAATCCAGGGGGGGGGGGCATTCCCCCCCTGTAGCTCCAAATGACGCCCCTGTGATTTATTATTACTTGAGAATTTGTGTGTGTATTCACTATATATATTATATGTAACTTGTGCTAAAGACATTTGCAAGCCTATAATATGCCTACAGAACTGACTCTTGTATAATTGATAAGTGTGTATGCATTAAAGTAGGTGTGATACGTGTGTATATAAAATGTTTCTTGACGTGTCCTATACCATTACGTATAGTCTTTTTGGACAAAATAAAAACAATCTTTCACGCCGGAGTACGAGCACTCTGCATAGCTGCGCATTCCGGCGGTACATCGAAACACTATCTTCGTATTAGTTCGCACGTTGTCCGCCACCGCGCTGAGTCCACTGGGCATCTAGACGTTCGTTCATCGATCAAGGCGAAGGATCTAGGTAGGTGTGCTCAGCGTCTCACAGTTTAACTATTTTATTTTATGGTTTAAAGGCATTTGCGTTGAAGTAATTATACATCGCAGTTACTAAATGTATTTTCATTAAATTTATTTTCTGCTTTAGCGAAAACATTTTATTTATTACTACCGTAAAATGGGGCGATTAGAAACACTGGGGTGAATAGAAACAAAATTAGAAATAAATTCCTAATCCTAGCTGACACCTTTTGATTAAAAAAAAAATTAATTACTATAAAACTATTTGTTTGTAAACTGTTATAACTTACCTACCTAAATTTATAATTTTTAATACAGAATTAATAGGTACCGAAAATGTAGCTTTAAAATTGTGTTTCTAATCACCTCGATTTACGGTACCGTATATCATTTGAACTTTTTTAGGGTTCCTAAAAACAAAATTGTTCAATCGCTCTTTTATAATATGTTATATTCTCGAATTCGTTAGATTGGTGTTCTACTGCATCTGCCTGTGCTGGAAATATGTTGCTGTGTGTTAGGAGATAACTGTTGCACACTCTAAAATGTAAAATGTACTTGATAAAGTGAACATTTTTGAAATAACATTTTAAAAACATCACTGCCCATTACTGCTTGAAGATAGTTAAAAATATGGTTGCCGAAATCCTCCTACGGTCGGCAGCAAATTACAGCAAGTAGTCCTACATCAACTATTTAATTTAAATACAACAATCCTGCTTTAAAATGAAATGAAATTGATATTGTTGCGAGCCGCTACTATCGTGCGAGCAATGTAGACATTAGGCAGGGCTAAATGACCTCAGTGTGCTCTGTGCGGCACGCATTATCCTTTGTGGTGTGCCGCACAAGCCACCTGCACGCCTATCTCAAGTTTCGTAAAGACTCGGATAACAGTGGATGCAGGGGCGTCATTTCAGGTTTTTCCAGGGGGGGGGGGGAGGCAAGATTTAGTTTTTTGACGACAGTGACCTTGTTGCATCTTTTTTATTAATTAAGCATAGATACTTTAATAATAAAACTTCAGTTTTATGTCCTTAAGTTAGCATTATTTACATTTAAAATTACAAAAAATATGTTTATACACAAAAATTCCAAATCCAGGGGGGGGGCATTGCCCCCCCCCCCCCCTGTAGACCCAAATGACGCCCCTGAGTGGATGTGAGGGCCTAGAGAATTCTTGCGTGTACTCAATTCTCCCGGACGGTGCTTTGATCCTGATGCAACATATATGTTTATCGGAGCTCCGAGACAAAGAGTTGGCGCGAGATTTCTGGACTCTCTTAATTAAGAGTAGGTAGGCTACCATATAAAATGAATCTGTGCCAGAGACTGAAAGGCATCTTGTGCGAGTTACGGCGATAGTGACGTGTTGCGAGCGGTATTCCAAACTAGGACATTCTGTCAACGATTTGCAAGTGGTCAGTGAGACAGTGTACCGAGGATAGAGATATTTTGATCTTATAACCTTCATGACTATTGTTATTATGTGATTTGCTTGCTATCAACTTGTAACTTACTGGTAACTTTTAAAGGGACATTTACTTAATTGTGATTTAACATTAGTGACCTTCAGACATTTACATGTAGACAATTGTGAATAAATTATATTTTATTTACTTATTTTCGTTATTTAATTAAAGGCCTTCATATCTCAGAGTACCTTGCCCATCTCGTAACACTATATTGTAATTTATAAACTTACTTTATCACACATATTTAGACTCTTACCGGTACTGACTGCACAATTTAACTTAAGTAATACTATACACACTAATGTAACGTCACACATCCAGTTGTAAAAAGCTTTTTGTCATCAGCTTGCTGTTCGGTCTGCAATCAGCGCCGCTGTTTATAATTTCACTGAGAGACGGTGCATGCTTTTGCAACAAATCACTGTGTACAAAGAACGTACAGTATAAGAAAACTGTTTTTCTGTATGCAAATTATTTTTGTTACATATGCAAACATATAATGGAATGTATATTAATACAACTGTCATAGTCTTCTTTTTATAGTGTGGATTGTTATATTCTACGACTGCTGGCCTTTGTATTTGGAATTCCTTATTATTAAACAGTGTATGTTATATTTCTCATCTGAGTGCCTGTATCACTGCTTGAGAATCAGCACAAATGAAACTAATTTTAGGATTTGTGTCTGTGGTCTAATTTGTGTGGACTGCTGTTTTGTTAGTTTAATGTAACTGAATGATACATGAAGCAAAGTGCACATAATAAAATTAATTACTTATTTATAATAGTGTACATTGTGATCATAGACCTAGAGCTTATCACAAAATGAACTGTGTACTATATGCTATTTTTTCAGAATGGACAAGCACCTACATCCGCCTCCCCCAGCATTACGTGACAAAGTTATGTAAGCAAAATCTAAACATAATCTCCTTTCACAACAGATCTTGCAAGCAAGATGTCCGTCACTCCCAGAGGTTCAAGACGAAGTTCCTCTAAAAATGTGCCGCTTGGTGGGCCCCAGAATGATCCCGCTTCACATCCGGTGAATATCATCCTGGACGAAAAACACTTAATTTTTAATATGAATTTCTTTAAACTTAGTGCTAAGAATATGGGGGTGTTGGAATCTCTAGTCACACCCTTTTTTTTTACCTCTTTGGCATCCCTGCACGTACAAGTACAATTCATATCACATGCCAAGCTGAGTATTATATAATGACCAGATGGTGATCGAAAAGAAAAAAAATATACAAAATTGCCTCCATGTGTTGTTAACGAAGAGGAAATTAAATTTGCAAATATATCACATATGCGATAGTGTTTACTCCAGTTGTTTAAAGAGTCTACTATGTAATAAGACTCTCCTCGACCCCCATCGTCTATGAGTCACGTTGAGCCACACTGCCTCGTATCACTACTGAAAAAATGCCCAGAGGCTAACAAAAATAACCAAAACATTAGAACTATTTACTAAATTTAAATAAAATTAAGAACAGCAGAGAATGCTTACACTAGACTAAAATGTTTTGCATTGTTTGGTGTTTGATCACCATTGTGGTAACTTACGCGGATCCACCTGTGTATCGTGTTGAGTTAGATCTTTAATAGTGCAGTTTTATTTAAGTTAATTTTTTCTTCCTTAAACAGAAGGCTTCAGTAAGAAACACCAAAAGGCAAATATTACGGACATTTGCGAGACCCCTTTAAATTAAATCCTCTAGCAGAATATTGCAGCTGATTAATATTCTTCAAAACTGCCTATTTTACTCCTGAGAAAGTTCCATTTTTCCCCACTCCTCTGCCCAATTACTCAAATTTTTAGTTTTGTGATCACAATAGCTACGACTGTTTTGATTACTTGAGGGCGTGGTCTACTGCAATTTTCATCACCATTTCTTTATTTTTATTTGTACCAGATATTTTTTTTCTTATTTTAGACACAAAATATGACTAAATTTGGCTCTTATGAGATCTTTTTATCTCTCATAGTTTTCGCTTAATGTTTTGTTAAACTCATATTTTGCATGTTTCCATTT
The DNA here is from genome assembly GCA_003012365.1 of Medauroidea extradentata. NCBI lineage: Eukaryota > Metazoa > Arthropoda > Insecta > Phasmatodea > Phasmatidae > Medauroidea > Medauroidea extradentata. The sequence continues at coordinate 8,335 of PNEQ01068636.1, read as the reverse complement.
TAACGACTACACTAAAACAAACTGATATACAAAAATCAAAAAAATCACAGTTGATAAAGACGTTAACAAATAGTGTAATCAGACAGTCAAAGCCTTTATTTACAGAGGTTACCTCAAACCCATTCTTTACCAACAGATCCAACATGCTATTTCCAGCATTAACACATAAATCAAGACCACCAGTTCAAGAAATACCCCTGGTTGTTCATGATTATGATAGCCATAATAAACTAACAACCATGCTAAACACCGAACAAAAATTCTGGCTGCCTCACCACAACACAGGGCTTGTTTTCAAATCTCCCATTATTGAGGGTGAATGCACACAGACTCCTACGTTGTACACTATAAAAAAATATTGATGTATTGTCTAAGACACAATGTTTTAAAAGCAATAAGTGTTGTGAAAGGTGTGTCTGAATCAACCGTAAAAAGGATTTTGGCTTAGGGGGAAACACCGAAAACGGTTTGAATTTTTCAACACCTATGGCAAGGACGTGCCTACGTTCCTGAGATTTATGATGGGGATGGGGAAGGGGGAAAGGGCAAATTACTATTAAAATTATATTTTGCATTGCCATCTGTTTTGACACTATGGGTGTGATTGTCTACATTTTCTCCTACTGTGAATGAAATATATCATTCTGAAATATTAATGTGTGAAAAATTCGTGTAAAGAAAGTGAGGGGGGGGGGGAGGTACAGAGATTATGGTCAGCGCTCAACATCTAGGTTTTTAGCGCTGGTGTGGGATGACATTATGTTCGTAGAAACAGAGCCGGGATCAAGAGGCAGGGGAAACAGGAGAGCCCTGAGAAAACCCACCGACAAGCGACATTGTATGGCACGATTCCCACATGCGAAATCCGGGGGCCGACATCCTTCATGGCAAAGCCTTGAGCTACGTGCAAAAAAGTTAGAACACAAAAAATGCGTTGAAAACCCGACGGTTTTACATGTGGTGCATTGAGAAGGAAAATGCAAGAGTTTTAAGTTATTAGAGAGATAGTTTACACATTAAATACATTAAACAAAGCTTTGCAGGATTATGGGGTTCTGGACTGCATTAAGGAATTTTTGTGAAAGCTGCTAAACAGACTAGGATATCTTGGAGGACGTATCAGTCAATTAGAAAGATCGGCCTGGTAAGGGCCCTCAGTCAGCCAAATCGAACACAGCCAAAGCTGTTATGAGAAAATCCATCATTCTAAATCTTTTTTTTTTAGTCTATAAAGAAGGGGTAATTTTAACACAGTCCTTTGGTTTTGGGTTTTGTGTTTTCATAGAGACATTTTCCAACCGCTGAAAACAGCGAGTGGCGTGACTGTTATCTAGGGATGCTGCAAAAGGTGGGCGGGAGGGCAAAAAGGGCAGAATGCCCGGCCTTTTATTTTCCAGTTGTAAAATACGTCTATATTATCAGTGATACAATGTTTATATTTCTGTAAGAATCTATACTACTCTTTACAATGTTATTTATGCTAACAAATTTACAATATATAGAGATGAGGTCAGCAAATATTATTTCTTAAAATTTTATTCAGACTTTAGGGACCACAAACAATTATTTGTCCTAGGCCCCCAGAAACCTTGCTGCGAGCCTGCATTAGCATATGGTAGTTATTGTGTAAAATTGATTTTTTGTATAATAGTACATGTTAATATGTTTGGGTGATTCAAGCATGGGTGCATGATGGAATGTTTTCCTGCTATAACTAATTTATGCAGTCGCTACATTACATCCGTATTGCGTTAGTGTAAATCAGGCTGACATTCCGTCACCTTGGCTGGAGGGGAGGTGTCGGCTCTGGAGAGGAGGAAAGGGAAGGGCCAACATTTCCATAGTGATAAAGTACAAGGTTCCGATTTTACTTGCTGCACTATACCAAGTCACAACGAAGAGTTATAAGATACACCTCAAATGACCTTCTTTTGTACAAGCTGTTAATTGCTGCAAAATGTGGTTTTGTATACATGTACATACTTTATTTAAATAGTATGTACTTGGTATGACTTTTTAATAGTTTTTCATCCATTCATGACCAACATACTACCAACTGTAGTTGAATGGAAAACCCCAGCTTTACAGATTTTTGCGATCTTAAAATACTAGATTAATTCAGAATTGCAAACAACAAAACAATTGTAAGTAATTACAAACTGTTGTGGTTCAGTTCCGGTAATCTGGAACTGTGTAAAATTCATGTTTAAGGTTTTGGGGCTGGGTTTTAGTAGTTTTCCATTAGGGGTGCTCCAGTCGTCTTAGCTGCGGGGAGGAGAGGAGGGAGGGGCAAGGGGGTTTGCGCCTGATGAGGAGAGGTTACTCTGGTGTCGGGCGTAGTAAAGAGAGGTGGTGCACTGAAGCCGCAGTTCCCTTGGACGACCTGGGCCGGCTGGATCAGCTGGACGAGTTGGGAACGGAGGATGGGACCAGGCAATCCCCTGATGAGTGGGGAATCATGGGTTATGCTAGTGTGAGCAAGAGCTCACGAGGACGGCTGTGTATTGAGCTACGGTGAGGACATATCATCGGGACTGCTGGTCTGTGAGTAAGAAGTGGAAATAACTTCACTTCTTCCGGCGGTGTATTTACCGTTGCCGTGGAGAAAGTGGTACCGACTGCCTACTAAAAGTCATGTAGACTTTAAGTAGTGACGTGGTCAAACGCTGTGGGGTACAAGAGGTGTCTGGGGACTTGGGACTCGTTAGGAACGGAGTAAATAAGAGTTGTCAGGGACAAGTTCCTTGTCTTTAGGGTCGATCGGACTGAGGCATAGATGGGTTGCTTGTGGAACTGCGTGGAAACTGGGGCTCAGTGCAAAAGATTCACACACTTAAAAGCGACGTAATTCAATTGGAGGGCCTTAGTGGGCTTATTAACTGAATTGACGTAAATTACTCTCAAAAGGGTATCGAATTGTGTACAGTCGTGGAAAAATATGCTCACTCTTGTATTGTATTGTATTCTATGTCAATACGGTCATATTTATGTAACTGAATTGATAAAAAGACTGAGTTGGAAGTAAAGTCAACATGATTCAAATGGGATTGTATTGTGCGTGTAATCGGAATTGACGAAAATATATAGAATTTCAAAATGTTATTGGTTTGTGTCTCTAATTCAAGGTTTTCTTTAAGCAACTCGATCCCCAATAGCTATAAGCATGTAGTGGTAGCGATCTTGGGACTTGCCCTGTGTTTCATTAAAAGTGTTTAGTGGGTATAGGCCCACTTGTGCTAGATTGCGGGAGCCTGGTCTTCAGAGGCAAATTGCCTCGCGGGTACGAGCAAAAACGGCTCAATTAATGAAAAATTTGTTGGGGAAGAGGGGATACGGGTTCCAAAATGTAACTAGAAAAGGACATGGAGCGAACCTAAAGTGAAAGTGGACTGAAATGCATCTACAGTAAAATTTTCGATCCAGATTGACATGTACTTTCAATTGTTTTTATAGCAAAAATCAGTTGTGTTTAGCTAGCCTAGGAGGATTCTAACCTCTTACATAACCAAAGAAACAATTCAATATGGCAACCGCTTCGGTTTTGTTCAGTTCAGTCTGATGGGTGTTTACAGTAAACATTTCAGTCCTGATTGTAGAGTTCAGTCCACCTCACCGACTCAATTGGATCACTCACTTTACTCTTACTTCAGTCCAGTAGGAACGAATTTAAAGTAAAATTTGAATCTAATTCTTCAGTCCACTACTAGTTCTATCCAGATTGACTTGTTACTCTAAACGCAGTATTGGTGTACCTTATTGGTGCCACTGAATGTATAGGGAAAGGTCTGCTATTAATTGTTGTGCATGCAGGTGGTGGCGACAGCTTTGCTCCAAATTCGGTACATATTTTCAGTTCCAGTCAGAAGTCCAGCGATTTTTGTGATGATATGAACTATGACAATTTTAAGTAGGGGGAAAACAAACTAGGACCAAATTAACCAAAAAAAAAACTGTCATATTGGTTAATGTTTTGTTGTACAAGAGAAACATACTGATAAAATAAAAACTTTTACAGAGTACAGTATAACAAACCAAAGTCGTCATCTTGGTTCAACAGACATAGGAACATATTTGACAACCAATACATTGTCATTAGTAAATGTCTAGAGCACCATTGACGTGTATAAGTGGTTTGGGTTAAAGTGAGCACTCAAAAAATCCTGCTAAAGTTCTATTTTCAGCAAATTAGTATCTTTCCGTGCGTAACTGCTAATGACGGCAAATGTCTTAACCTCTCTGGACACATCACTTGATGCTTGCCTGTGTAATATAAATTGTGCAGTAGTATGGATAAATACAGTTTGATAAACAACAGTTTATTAATTATATACAATTATGTCGATTTTGGTTGATTTTCTTTCAGTATTGTTGTATTTAAATAGGAAAATGCACTGAACTATATTGCATAATTTTGCTGCCAACCATATAAGCAGTACGGCAGGTATAGTTAATGTTAAATTATATGCAGTAATGGCTAGTGATATTTTGCATAGGTTGAATTTTTAGTGCTGTGTTTATTCCAAACGACCTATAAAGAAACACAGATTTATATACATTTTAATGGGCCATTCAGAACAGATACAAAATGGATGACTTAACAAAATTAAAGATGGGGAAATGATGTACATGAGCACACCATTATACGTTGCTGTTCGTATAACAAAGTTTCGGATACGACGACATGCTTTCACCCCTCCAACCACGAAATATCTTAGTGCAAACGCTACTTGCCAAGATCACTACCCCTCCTGCCAAGGCGAGGTAGGGGAACAGTGTTGATGTGCAGAGCACTACCGGTCAAGGTTTTTTTGTCTGTTGTAATGCTATAGTACGGTAAGTTCTATATTAACTTCCCTCCAATTTGCGTCTTTCCAAAATAAACCAACCAAGTTTATGAAGCAGTCATTCAATTTAAGTCGTCACAGATTAAGAATAAAGTTGTCTACAAACATGTTAATGGTTTTAATCTTAATTCAAAATATTTATGTGATATGCAATCCCCAGAGTCTTGACAGACTAACCAGTGCACCGTACATGATCTCCTATGGATTTACATTCTATCAGTGCTATTGTACTAAACACAACAATATATGTGAATCGCCTGATCGTATTGTACACCTTCAACAGTTGTTCTTGCCTCCATGTTTGCCTTTTCACACAGTGGTGCAATTTGGGTCATCCATTCACCTTGGAATTATAAGGCAGTTATTCCTTCCTCCTCTCCATAGAAATGATACTTTAGCCCTTAGAAATAATGTGCAGCCATTGGCCAGTCACTGTGATTAGCTTCGTGTAGGCAGAATTTTAAAGGTGTTGCTGCTCATTTTAACATACTATAGGCCTACATGACACTAATTAATTCTTAGTTGGCTAAGATTTATTGTTTTTACTTTATGAGATGATTTCAAAATTACCCATTTATCTTCAAACGCTGGCATGTTCTTCACAAAAAATTTAATTTTGTGACATTTTAATATATAGGACAGACGACAAATCACACTTTATTTCTTTATTTTTTTTATTTACTTTAATTAATTTCTTAGCAACTATTAGATCCCATTTCGAGCATAATAAAATGCTCCGGGATGTAGGTGTTGTCATGGTACAGTTTATGACACTGCAAAAAATTATTGCAAACACTATAAGAATAAGAAAAAAATCAATAAAAAGAAAATAAAAATCTGCATTTCAACACAATTCTCAAGATACAATATACAGTACTCAATTAATTAAATATCCATTTATAAAGTTATAGGATTTTTGCAGTAAAAATTTTGCTTAGAGTTTTTAAACATATTCTGTACTTCCATTAAAATTTTTTTTTTATCATTTCAGGTAACTTGTTGAAAAACTTAACTGACATGTAATTGATAGCTTTCTTTGGGAAATCAGAGACCAGATAGCCCCTTGTGTGTAGTGAAGAAACACGAAGTCTGTAACTAAAATGACCAATTCTTCTAAACATTTTATTTATTTATTTATTACTATTTATTTTTATAAGACACTTTTCTGTACATGAATTGTGCAATTTGTAGTGATTTATGTTATTGATTTTACATATGTGTTTCTATTGGATATGCAAAAATTCACAAACTTGAAGCACTTTGTTAACAAAATATGTCATCTGTATTACTGATTAGAGTGCTAGTACTGCACTTTGACTGCATCTGTAGACAGATTCCCACCCAACATAGAACCCTTGCTTGTAATTGTAAACAAAATATTGTACAGCATTTATATTTGGTTGATTGAATTGTTGGTCAATAGTTGTATTTCATGTCATAACCATTACATGTTAGTATAGTAAGGATTGACAACATAAAATGTGAAAATGATACTAACATTTTAAAAGAAAGGGTACTTGAGGTAAATTAAGTGTTTTATAGAAAATAAAAAAACCGTAGTTGTTTCTAAAAAGTAACGTGTTAGGTTGATCTGTCAAGTGACCAGGTGTTGTCTACCTCTAGAAATTACCCCCCGGCCCCAACTGCTCAGTTTTTGGTACACAGAAGGCTGACGATTTCCTTTAACCAAGGTCATTAACTGTTGCCAAAATGAAAAAAAAAGTTCTTCAAATTCTGCCACGTGATTTTTAGGTCTGCTAAGGCCATTTTCACCATGACATGATAACTATAGCACAATCTAATCAGGTTTTTGATGGCTGGAATTTAAAATAAGCCTAGATATGTACATTTGAAAAATAGTTCACTAAGTGTGAGGACACCAGCAAACTTTTGTACATTATTATATTTGTACTGTATTTTATACAATATTCAGCTACAGTAGTGCATCTTTTTTCAACATTTTGAACACTGTGCATACAGTTTCACTTCATAGTGTTTTCAGTTATGTCTAGTACAGTATTTATATTTTTTCACACCATTAGTATGTTTCATCTAGTAATAGCACAGCTTACCTTGCTATCGAGCTTCATTAATCTTTAACTGATCAAGAGGCTGCTACTGAACACCTGAGAAACTTATATGGCTAAAATTTTACCGTACTAGGGCTAACCACACAACTTATTATAAATGCCTTTAGTGAATTACATTACTCCATAAGCATGGAAGAGAGCCTCACCTACCAGGACAGCTGATTACAGCGACTGGCTGAAGATCCGTGCGAGAGTAGAACCACACTATGGCCTACCATAGATGGTACCAGCATCGTCGGCTTTATCTACAGTGGGACAGTGGACAAAATAATAAGTGCAGACCTCAATGCCAGATGACTGTAACTTGGACGGAGTTAGTGAAAATGGAGGGGAACAGTTGAGCCATTTCCTTACACTGGATTACATTTCAGGCATGTTGCATTATGAACCGTGTTACACAATATGACCAAATGTATGGCATCCAGAATCTCAAGAACATAAATATACTCAAGTTTGAGATTGCCGTTACGTGGACAGGCACAGGAAATTTTGTACAATATCGCTACACATTTAAAAAAAAAAAAAAAAACGATACGGGCTTATGTATAAAGTAGCTGACAAAACAAGTGATGCGATGGTTGTTACTTTAACGTGTAAATTGAGCTGTGTTCATTGCCACGAATATGAAGGATAAAAAAATGGAGGAAATGTAGGGGTGGAAGCACAGGGAAGGCTTACACTAGAGGGATGGACAACACATGGTATCACTTGCACTACACACCTCTAACTAATAATATTGATTTGTAGTACTATGTAGGCACTGCTGCCACTATGCGACCAACATTTTTGACCAAGTGATTATGTATCCATACTCGTCCTGTCGCTGTTGAAATGAGCAACCCCAACCCTTCATACAGCGGCAATACACTCGTCCCACGGAACTTAAACTTCAGCGGGCCATGGTTAGCCACTGACTCTTGATGGAGTACGAGTATTAAGAGTATTGTGACATGCACTGGCACGTAGCACTTAACTTGGCCTCTTATCATACTGTAATTTCAATTTTTTTTGTCTTAATTAATGTTTTTTTTGTAATAACAAATTAAGTAGTCTAAATTAACCAGGTATAAGGATGTATACGGCGGGATCCAACATATTAATTGGGGATGCGAGTAGAGAAATTTACATTAAAATTTTCTTTTTAATTTTAAATTTAACTTTAAAGCAAGAGAAAAGCCTAGAATTTTACATGTCAATTTTAGTGGATTTATATCGTGTTTGGACTCATGTGAAAGCTAATTTAATTTCAAGCAACTTTTCTAAGTAAACTTTTCTTATATTTTGCCTTGTTTAAATTTTGTTAAATTTCAAGTAGCTAATTAGCTTGCTTCGTCTGGAATAGGATTTATGTGGCAGGCCAGTAGTAGTTCTCTTGCTTGGAAGCACGTACAGAGAAGTGCT
>PNEQ01068634.1:0-15430 GCA_003012365.1 Medauroidea extradentata | reverse complement strand
TTAGATGTGACGTGTGCCTAGAATGTCTTCCCACTAGTAGGTATGCTGTTATGTGCCCAGTAAATGGGTATTTAGGTCCAGTTGCTGGCTATATGTTAGATGTGACGTGTGCATAGAATGTCTTGCCACTATTCAGCATGCCGCACTGTGCTAGGTAAGTGAGTATTTAGGTCCAGTTGCTAGCTGTATGTTAGTTGTGACGTGTGCATTGAATGTCTTCCCACTAGTAGGTATGCTGCACTGTGCTAAGTAAATGCGTATTTAGGGCCAGTTGCTCTGTATATGTTAGATATGATATGTTCTTAGCATGTCTTCCCACTAGTAGTTATGCTGCATTGTGCTCAGTAAGTGAGGATTTAGGGCCAGTTGCTCGTTACATTTTAAATGTTACATGTGCCTAGCCTAACTTTCCACTAGTAGGTTTTGCACTGTGCTCAATAAGTGCGATTTCGACTTTCAATGCGTATTTAGTGCCAGTTTCCCACACATTCGTCAGAAGTTGTACTTTTTTTTTTTTTTGTATTTCTTGTAATCGAAATTTTTCTGACATTTTCCGTTGGTCATTGTTTTATTCGCTCAACATGTTTGCCATTTATTTCCTTTAGAGCCTTCCTTACTTCAGTTTCCGAGATAACACAACCGTTCTCATTATTTTGTATTGACGATTATTCCTTTCTGCATTCCAGATCACACAACTTTCTTTTATATAATTTTTATCCTTCCAGTACTTCATTCGACTCATATGTAATGGTTTAATTCACCTTTTTAATTACTATCTCAATCCCATTTTTTTGGTGCTATCCCTACCACTATTGTACACATTGCGCTAAACCTTTCCTCCTTTTCACTTTGTTCTATTTCGTGACATATATCCTCCAGCCACCTTTCTTTAGCAGCTTCCTATTTTCTTCTCAGTTTATTGTTTAGTTTTATTTACTTTCTTTTGCCTTCCTCGCTTTCGATTTTATAACTTTTTTCAAATTTTTCCACTTCTGATTTTTCTTTTCTTCTGAATCTCTTTCTCTCTCCCAACTTGACAGAAATTATACATTATTTTATTCCTCTTCCCTTCTTCCTTCATAGCCTATTTGTTCCGTATATATTTTACTTTACCCATGCTTCCTTTCTTTAGTCTTTCTCTGCATTTCTGCTGCAACCATATTATGGTCAGGGTAGATGTTTGTACTTGGGTATGTTTACACATTATCCAGACAATACTTGTACCTGGTTTGTACTGTATGTAAACAATTTGGTACCTCATGCCATCTTTTGGAGATCTCCATGTATACCTTCTTATCTAATGATGCGGATAGAGGATGTTTCTTATCATTAATGAACTCACCTTGCAGGATTCGACCAGGTTTTCGCCGCTGCTATTCCTTATACTGAGGCAAAGTTCTCTCAATACTTCCTTTCCTGCGCCCTCTCCCTCCACCACATTCCAATGGCTAAGCTATTTGTTGGCACATGCTCATTTTGTTACTTTGTTTTATCTTGTTTGTATAGTCTACCCTTATAGTGTTAACTGATTTTTTTGGCAAAAGTTATTTGTTCCTCAGCTCTATGTTTTCGGTTTTTTTATCATCTTGGTAATAATTGTAATAATTTTGATTTAATTATTGTATTTGACTATGTGTATTAAATGTATTCAGTTTCACTGTACAACAGTTTTGTGTAAGTCTTTAATTGTGACGAATTCTCTAGCATAGTCTAATCATGTGTAGTCAACTTTTTTAAATTCTTTTATTTCCTTACAACCTTGGTCACTTTGTTTGTTCTCTGGAAACATAACATGTATTTTCAATTTAATTATATTTTACTGCCAAATTACTGACTAAATACAGGCAGCTTCGACTTTAAACTCGACTATAACCTTTGGTCACGACCTTGTATCGTCCTTCTTCTATTTTGCTCGTTATAGTCAGAAGGTTACACACAGATTACCGGTATTACTATATTTTGAAACATCTATAGCTGCTATGTACCGACACACTCGTAATTTGCAAAGAAAATATAAAGTCTCGTAAAAGTAGTGTAGAATAATATCTTAGTCCAACCTCTAATTCTAATGAATATCTTTAACAAGGACAACCTGATTTTGACTTAAACTATTTACTATACGGTAATCCCCAATATTTTCTTTTTATCTTGGGTTGTTGTAAATAATATATAAACTGTTTTAAGTTCGAATATAACATAAAAAATAAAGTTTTATGTGTTTTTGTGTAAGTCAGAGATGCTTCTACGATAAATATTTTAATCTTTTTATTTTAGCTAAAAAAAGTATTGTATGTTACAAATGTTATCTTAATGAGCAAATAATTTGTAGGATTGTTAGATTTGAAAAATGTTTCCTTTTTTCCTCAGTAAATTTCCCTTACTCTTGTAATAACTGCTATTCCAGTTCATAAATATATTTCTTTACATTAAACGTTTGAATACCTAGTTAAATTGAAATTCGAATTTCCCACTGTAATGTGTTGGGTTAGGACGCGCGGCCCTTTCTCTGACCTTGTGAGGAACACTGATCAAAACCTTGGCAAACACGTAAGTACTGTGTTATCCCCTTTCTATGCTTGATTGGATTGGTAGCTGTATTGATCGTTTTACCCTCTTGGTTTACCTTTCCTAGACCTCCTAAGATGGTTGGTAAAGTCTGGGGAAATTCACCAGTTACACAGTACATCGCCCATTGCAATCACGCATGCCCTTTCCTTCCCTCTTTTCAGCAAGTCATTTATTTTCTCATAATATTCAATTTCTTCATCATTATTAATATTGCTGTTTGGCATATACACTTGGATTATTAATAAATCACTATATCCTTTTGTCAGCCCTTAGCATCAGCTTCACCAGCCCTCCCTCTAGAAGGCAGTAAAATATTTTATACTTTTACTAAAAAAATTCTTAGGAAACTAATTTCCAAAAAAAAAAAACATTTTTGTAAGCTTACAAAAATATTGTAAGCTAAACAGGAAATGCTTGTAAATATACTAATTCCATAAAAAAATGCAAACTTTTGTACATTTACAAATAATTACTGTACATTTACCATTAAATTCGGGTACATTTAACAATAAATTATTTTGGCAGTTGCAGAGACATATTTCTGAAAAAGTGCAAAATACTTTGCAAAATGTGACAGACCGTTGAAGGTTGTTTTGTTTCACGTCGCACACTTTGCTCGTCATAATAAACCCCACCAGTCCCCAGAGGCATTTGGACAATTAAGACCACTTTAATGTCCCACGACGTTCTTGTTGTAGTGGCTGGACTGATTTATGTTTACAAGCTTTCTCTTGTAAAAGTAAGGTTTGTTTTACTGTGTACCTTCACTACACAGTTCTTCACTTTCCCAGCCAATAGTATCTCCACTGACCCATCTCTTGAGTAGAACATTTTGTATTCGTTGTTAGTGAACTCTCAATGTGCCTCCAATCTAACTATACAGATCGCCAATACATCTACTTTATTCTGTACGATCTGTTGTTTGACGTCTCTTATTTTCCAATACGTAATAAGATTCGGACATTCCACATGCCAATTCTTACTCTTTTCCCTTTCGCGATACTTTGCCGTAATATCTCCCCATCCCGAAGATCCGGTAAGGAGAATTATTATCTCCGGGACATTTTACACAAAGGGCCATATCACCGATCAGTGGAATGAAACACCACCCATTTCTGGCGCTACAAGAGAGTCTCTGAAGGAGTGGTTACTCATTGCCTTCTCAATACGTCTGCTGTTGACCACTAAGGTTCTTCCGCCCTCTTACTAGAACAAAATAATGCCCTACTCCTCCACCGCTAATCTGTCCACCAAGGAGACCATAGACATTTGGCAGAGGGAGTCACCTTATCCCGGGTGATCTTCTATCCTCATCTACGTTGGTCTGAAAGTACTGGATATGTCTGAGAGATACCTTATCGTCTCATCCTCGACGAAGAGGAAACCACATTCCATACCTTCTCTCGCACAATGTAAAGGTATTGTAGGCAATTACATAACTTGTGTGTATGGCAATTTTTGCTGCTCAGTTTGCCGACATTTTTTCTATGACACGTGTGTTAAGCACACACCTAAGTTGTTGACGTCAGTGGTTGCATTAGTTTCCCAGATAATTTCAGGAATGGTTTTCTCGTAGACTCTTTATTGACGATTGTTAGCCGATCATAAGAAATGTTTCATTCGTTATCTAAAACGGCGGTCTCAACTTTGCGTTAGGCGGTGTTTACATCTGTTTATTGCGGTACAGTCATGAATTTGTTCCTCTGGTTGTGTTTCCTGCAACTGAGTGCATGATATAAATATTTCGTACGCGTTATCTACATTTACAAATAATCGCACTGTTTACAGCAATGGCACTACGTAAAGTGAAGCATTCTGCGTTGTACAAGAAGACATTTAGTAATGAATTTACGGTCATTTTACTATCTAGTAAAAGTAAACATTCCGTATTTTACTCATTGTGTCACTGTGATTTTTCCTTTAACCATTCTGGGAAGGGTGATACTATAAAGAATAAAAATTTCCAACAAATATTTGGACAGTATCATAGTGGTAAATTCTCGACAGAAAAGTAGCTGTTTTGAGCAAAAATATGATTACAAATTTCGTAAAATGGTCAAATCCGTAACAATACATTGTTCAACTCAGTGTCTACATTCAGAAAAAAACTGTTGTTTACTCTGTTCTATTTTAGAAAAAAAATATGAAAATAATTGCAGTATATATTTAACATGTGTTTAAAGTTAGTTTAGTGTTTGTATGACGTGTCATTGCTACATCTAATATCCTTACATCTTCACCGTTATCCACGCCAATTTTTGTTAACTTCCCTACGCAAATCTCCTGCCCACCCTCTCAGTTCTACAAATGTTCCGACATCCCTGGGAAAACGTCTCAACATTCTAACGTTACTTTATACGCATAAAACTGTCCTTCTTTTTAATGTTTTGTTTTGTATGAAATATTGTCAAAATCTATTACACCAGCTGAGTCTGAAAAACACCGACAAATTCCAGCAGGTTATTCGATTTGAAAAACGTAGAAGAAAACTTGTACGGTACATATCGCCGAAATTGATTATTAAGACAGCAATAAACTCTTAAAATTGAAATTTGAAACAGTGTTTTCTGAAAAAATCAGAAAAAAGTGTGAGATGACAAGACAAAATCTAGAACATAGTTTTATATCATTGACATCTGTAACGACAGAAAATGCTCGTTCAAACCTTCTGCCAATTTGAAAATAACAGGGGTGGCCACCCTTGTATTGCATACAACTGTCATTGTGTCTGGAAAATCAAACATTTGAATTAGTTGTTCTGATTATTGACACGTATGTAACGAAAAAGGACCTGTTGTCCGAACATTCTCAGGCGAACCGTTTCCGAGAAACGTGTAAACAACCGTTACCGAGAAACGTGTAAACAGAAAGTGACTCACCTTACAGGTAGGCAAGCCACAACACATGGAACGTGTACCTAAGGTGAAATATGGCCAATGTTTTCATTTAACAGTTACAATACATCCTCTATGTACTGATGTATACTGCGCTTTTCTCGTTTCAATTACAGTGGGCGCTATCGGTGTTACATAACATAGTAGTTACGGTAGCAGTTTGCTAAACTGTTCAGTTTGTATTACGAAAGCGCGTTATTTCATTGACATCAGAATATTTAGTCCGAAAAACGCCAACAAAAACCACTTACACACTCTTTATGGAAATGTACAACGGATCATACATGCTATATTCGAGTAATATGCATAATATAGTTGGTATAACAGTACCGCACCTCGCATGCTGTGAAGACAACCAGTTGAATGAAACATGTGTTGCATACCTGTGTGTACGTTTATGACGTAAACCTGCTGGCTGGCTAGACAGCTACAACACACACTTGCTTGGTACACACACAGGCAGCAGGAAGCAGTATTACTTTATCAGCACTGCTAACACACGCTGTTGTTGTAACATGCCTCTGTACACATGGAGGGAACTAGCAGACATGCATTTAGTGTACGATGTAGCACAGGGATGTTACACAAAAATACGCACGAAGTATTCAAATAATTTGTGTATGGGGTAGAGGAACAGTCGTGAGACGGATGTCAAATACGTACACGACAGTTTAAGGGGAGATCCTTGTTGCTTCGGAGATGCAAATAACCAGCTCTCGAGCCAATGACAATACCAATGAATACCAGTCATAATACTGTGGTACGAGATCTACGCGAGCAACAACTGTATCCGTATCGAATGTGTACGGTATATGTGGCAGATCGAGGCGATTATCCTCGTTAGCTAGAATTCGCTCTATTATATCAACAACAGTGCAGTATGCAGCTACGTTTCTCTAGCTCCATTCTGTGGACGGACGAGGCACGCTTTAGGCCGGATTTACACATTGGCCCAAGTAATTGGGCCAATCTTGGAAGGAAGAAATGCCAATGACCAAGAAACGGCCAGTAGCTATTTACACACTGGGCCAATTAATTTTTAACCTGTCATACGGCCAATTTAAATTCCATGAAAATTGTTGATCAACTTTATTCGGAAATTTCTGCAACTACATTCATACTCTATGTATATGTGCAGAATAATGTCCACTGATCCATTTCAACACTTCATATAACAATATTTCCCTCTCAAACTACAAAAAAATGTAAAATCGCAACACCAATGTGTAAACACAGACCAAGTTAACACCAATGCATACGCCAGTCCCTTTGATGGTTGGACCAACAACCGACAACGAATGGCAAAGCTTCCAACACATGGCCAACATTCCAAGATCGGCCAAGCACCATTTACACACTTGTCGATTCCTTCCAAGGTCGGGTGTTGGGCCAATGTGTAAAGCCGGCTTTACACGTGATGGTATTTTAATACAAGCAATAGTCACGTATGGGCAGAAGAGAACCCGCACAGTACCCCCATGCAAAGCCATCAGAAACATTTTTATGTAAAGATGTGGGCAGGTATCGTGCAAGACCATCTAACTGGACCATTCAGTCTTCCTCTACGGCTTAACGCTGCTATAATCTTTGAAAGAACTGTGCAATGGGAAGCTGTTATTTCTTGAGTACATGCTACCACAGCTCCTGGAGGATGTTCCTCTTGACGAGCGAATGCAGTTGTGGCTTCAGCATGATGGATACAACATATCCTCACTACTGGATTGGTCAAGGTGGACCCATTTCCTGGCCCGCAAGTTCGCCTCACATGATGTTCCTTGGCTTTTTTCTCTGGGACATGTCAAATAATAAGTGTACGACACACATGTTGACAGTGAAGAGACTTGCTAGCAAGAATCACTAATGCGTTTGACTCATTCAGCTGGACGACAGGTGTTTGGGGGGGGGGTCCATCGTCTATGCAGCGACGCTGTGAACTGTGTGGTGATGATAATGGTCGAGGGAGTCACAATAATGCTATAGTAAATGGTCAAATATTTTCCACACCCACCACATGTGTTTCTTACACACATTATTTGTAAATAAGATAAAGTCAATATTATGATGTGCGTCACATACAGATACATCGCCACAGTATTATTCAGTAATGTACAGCATATTATGTGATGAGAAATAAATTGATCAGACACATAATTTCATGCAAGTAAAACTAATACATATATAATATTACTAGTATTATATTGCATCAATTGCATCATCAGTGAAAATACAAGAGGCCATTAGGATTTCCAATGATTGGGATGTAGGCCTGCAGCGGTCAATCCACTCATTTAATTATACTAATAACCAGAAATATAGAAATTGTTAAATGCTTACAATTGTTAAATCACAGTTTGCGCATTATGCGGCTTGTCACTATATTGCACTAAGACGTTAAATTTATGATCAACGTCCACTCCTGGTAACAAGGTTATTAAGCTGTTTCTACATTATAACTTGTGCTAACAGCAAATGTGATCCACACAATGTTGAAAATAATGTTACTCTTATTTTATTAAAAATATTAAACATATTGTTAAGAGCACAATATCCCTGAAGATATGTTTTGGTTTTGAATAATGGAAAGAGGGGATGATAAGGACAATACCTGCCCGCTCGTTCAGAACCACACTACATTGATACGGGCAGCACAAAACTGGTGTGCAGTGTTTTCATTGCTGGCTTTTTATATGCTATTTTAAGGAGTGACTCTGTAACACAATTTATTTGTGTAAAATATGAAGGAATGTCCCGTATATTTTTCTATATTTACGTATTTCCTAGCTATTGGTGTTTTTCGAGGTGTTGTAAGTTACTTTGATTCAAAATGATGCTTCAAATAAGTGTGTGGGATATTTTTAATAATATGGACATCGTTTGAAGTGTGCGTTCTTTTAAGTTTGCCACCGACTTGGAGTAGTTTTGGCGTTAGAGGCAGGGCACGCAGTCAGTGCTACATTGCTCCTATGCTAGAAGCGCTAAAAGGCGAACGTCGTTTCTTCCAACGGCTGGAACTATGGTTTTCTAAGCAGCGAATATATTACTTCACTGCTGGAAAGTCTGTAACAAACCCTCAGTTAGTTTCATATCAATATTAATAATTGATATTACGAAGTAGATGTGAGACAAAGCCGTTAGTTTCGAAGGGCTCAGAAATTGTATTTTCAATTCATGTGATGTTTTGAAACTTTTTAATCCTTCCCTGAAATGTGTTCTCTTTCCTTTATTAGGTACGCTAGGAAATACTCTGATTTACCGAAGCAATGCAAACATCTTACCCACTCATGCAACACAGTTCAACAGCAAGATTGGGGGACCACTGAAAAATTATACGGGGGATATGTTAACCGGTTATTTACTAAAATAATTCTTAACATGCTACAACATAGTTTATGAAACATGTGCATAGAGCTCTTAAAACATTGTTAGTCACTAGGCCTATAATGAGATTTTTAAATGTTTGTTGCAATGGGAGTTTACAATTGGAATTTATTGGTTTGTGGACGTACGCCATTGCTCATGTTTTGTTGACCAAACATGTGTTGAAGAACAAAGTGACAAAATACAAATAAAATACACAAAAGACACAGAAAACGTAAGCAAAACAATCCCAGAGGAACTTCGTAAGTTTTTTTTTAATTAATTATACTTTCAGCAAGAATTCTAAAGATTTAATTCAGTCAACAGTTTGATAACATCCAAATACAAAAGGCAGACACAAAGAAAAACCAGATTCCCAATATGAGAAAAGATGGATAAAATACATAAATAGTGGACAGTGTGCAACAAAAACAAAAAACAAGAGACAACACAAGTTAAAATCAACGAAAAAATGCAACGTTTCGGGGATTGAGCTCTATCCCCGTCTTCAGGTTGAGACACAGCTGGTCGGAACACCAAGATGCGAATTGCATTTGTTTCGTTTATTTTAACTTGTGTTGTCTCTTGTTTTTTATTTGAATGGTGTTATGCAGAAGGCATCCAAGCCACAAATGTAAAGGACAGACAAAAAACAAGCTTCTGAATTAGTATATATTAATACTTCAGTAGCTTAGCAACCAAACTCAAGAAAATGTAGGGTATTTGAAAATGAGATGTATTAATTAACAAAATAAAAAAAAATATTGAAGTAAGAAATGTTTGTGTTCTACTTTGTCAAATGTGGGATGGTCTTTTTCTGCATAACACTATTCATTTGTTGCACACTGTCCACTACTTATGTATTTTTTCCATCTTTTCTCATATTGGGAATCTGGTTTTTCTTTGTACCTGTCTTTTGTGATTGGATGTTATCAAACTGTTGACTGAATTCAATCTTTAGAACCCTTGCTGAAATATAATTTAAAAGAAAAAAACTGACTAAGTTCCTCTGGGATTGTTTTGCTTATGTTTTCTTTGTCTTTTGTATATTTTATTTGTATTTGTCACTTTGTTTTTCAATACATGTTTGGTCAAAAATACATAGGCCTATAATATTGCAAACAAACGATACAAAATTCTCAAGCTGTTTGGCATCACTTGTTTATAACATTGTTGTAAACATGTGCTAGTAAAAATGTTATAGCCTTTGATAAACAAGCATTTACGCTCTCAAAATATATAGGAATGTCTGAAACAATAAATGAGGAATTTTTTTCTGTGTTGCTGATGCTTACAATGACATTTAAAGGAATTATCGTAGCATTCAATTTAACTGACTCGGCAAAAGAATGATGGCAGGAGAGTGGATCTAAGGATAAAATATAAATAAAGGATATGTAGATTAGTATTTAGAATTAAAATGGTTACTTCACTTACCCACACTGGCCTTAACATTATAGTTCAGGATGCACGTGATATACAACACCAGTGTAGTTTTTGTGCCCCAAATTACACTTTGCCATAATGTTGTACTGTTTACAGTGTTTTAATAACGTTGAGAACTTTAACAAGATGTAAGAAAACTAACCGCATGTTGAAGTTCCTAGGAAATGTATTTTTAAACTATAAATTCAACACAATTTACAGGCTAGCTCTGCGCGAACCTTCCGCGTGACGTCACTCGCTAGCGATTGCATGAGCAAAAGAAGGAATTGCGACCGAGCGATGTGCTGAGATTTGCCGGACAGAAGTTCATTCGAATACTGGTCAACGTATGTGAGTGATACCTGCTTAGCAGTAGCAATCAAGAAGCTTACACATCCTTTACAGTAGTTTTCTTGCAGCCGGAAATTGTAAAAACGGGTGTTATTGCTGTCGTTTTAAGGAAAGAAACGCTCGGTGCAAAATCTTTCGAAAATGGTTAGTTATACATACAATACACTGTTATCTACCATTAGATCATACCATTTTAGGGTCACACTGAATGTCTGGTAGTGGCAAGCTATCGGAGAGAAGATGGCTCGAATAGCTGGCCCATAGAAACGTGGGTGATGTTCTTCTTCAGTATTTGTAATAACCGTGGTCGGGCTGTAGAGACTGACCTGCAGGAGGAAGGTGATGAAAAGGGGAGGGGGTGGGCCGGCGCGTGGGAGTACAGCTGGCTGCTGCACTGTGATCACTAAAGATCCAAGTGAACATCAGCACCAAGAAGGCGCCCATAATATGACCTATGCCCAGATTGTTGGAGGCGCCTGTGGAAAGAAAGTGGCCCTCGTTTATCCAGAAAGGAAGGAGTTTCCAGTAAGGAAACAAGGAAAATTGTACAAACTTCTATCGACCCTAAAAGTGAGGGACTCAAAATACGGAATTTTAAAAAATGTGTGGATAATGATTGAGGCAGGAGATGCTGAAACACTCAAAGTCATCAAAGGCCAGACCAGCAAAATAAAGGAGTAAGGACTGAAATTGGAGTCGCCCAGAAAACGAGGTCAGAAAGTGTTGATTTACGGTGTACCTAGGAGAGAAGACAATAAGGACATTCTAGACACTATACACGGTCAAATTTTCAAAGCTACAGAAGTGACACTTGAAGACTTCAAAAGCAAGGTAAAGGTCAGTCACGAGACTGGTTGAAGGTCAAACGAAGACTATGTAAATGTAGTACTAGAGTGTACTTATGGCATAAGAAATCTGATGATTAAGCAGGAAAGAATGTATATTGGGTTTCATTCCTGTAATGTGAGAGACTACCTAGTACCAAAAAGGTGCTACAAGTGTCAAAGATATGGTCATCTTGCTGCAAATTGTAGTTCAGAGCAGTGTTGCTCACAATGTGTTAAAGAAGGGCACAAATTTGCAGTTTGCTCGAATAAAAAATAAAGGTGATAAATGTGCCAACTGTAAAAGGGACAAAAAGGCATTTTAGCACCGAGTTGACTCTAGGGAATGCCCCGCTTATGACCGACTCATCAACGTTGAAGCATCAAGAATTGATTATGGCTTTTAGGATGATGAACGATTAATTAAAGTGTGGTCAGATCAAATTACAACTATCTGCGGGGGCGGCCTCTGAGCTAAACAGAGTGGTGATTGAGCACAAAATTAATTTGATACTATTCCAAGAGCCGTGTGATCCCTTTGGTAAAGTGGTAGGGCTAATGAGCGATGCATTTACAATCGGTGAGAAAGTCCAAGCTGGAGTATTGAGGACAAACAATTTGATAGATGTGTCTATGATCAGCAGTGTATCTAATACACAACATGTGTGTGTGTGCAGATTACAACTCCATACATCCAACTGTGGATGGTGTCCTCATACTTCCAGTGCATGGATAATACCAGGGATCATCAAGGCAGATGGGATGTTATTATTGATCTACTTCATGGGAAACCACTGGTCATCTGTGGTGATGTTAATGCTAAGTCAGAACTATGGCACTCCCTTACAACAGATGATGCAGGGGAAGAACTAAATGAGTATATATTAGCTCAGGAACTTCACGTACAGAACCTGGAAGGACCCCTACCAACATATGTGTATCTAGCTCATGGAACAGAGTCCAATATTGATGTCACTATTACAAATAATAAGGCATATGGAATTGAACATGAATGGAGAGTCACCGAGGATTCCTCGAGTGACCAGAGGCGCATAATATTTGAAGTAATGGGTGAGAGGCGACAGCAAATTGGCAATGCAGCTTACCAGCAGGATGAGTTGAGATATGTGCACAATAACGCACATTGGAAGAATTCTGACCTTTTCCTGTAGAATAAGATAGAAATGGAAGATGCCAATCTCAAAGCAGAAGACCTTAAAACTAGAGCAGAGGCTATTACAAGAGTCATCAAAAGTGCTTAAAAAGACTCAATGTGGACTCCAGCATATGTCTTTGTGGAACAAAGAACTTTAAGAGGAAAGAGGCAGAGTTCGGAGGGCAAGGAAACGACTTCATAGACTCAGTGGAGATGAAAGAGTGAGGATGGCTGTTGAATGTACGGTTCTCAAGCAGGCTTACTTCAACAGGGTAAGACACAAGAAAAGAGAATCCTGGACAAAATTTGTGTCTGAGAAATGCAATGAAGACCCCTTTAGAGTAGTGTATAAGGTCAATTATTGTAAATTAAAAAGTATTATACCCCCACCCCGCCTAATGGTACCACTAAATGATATAAGCCAAAGCATGAGGCTGCTAACTGATACTCTGTTACCGGATGACTCCCGAAATGACGATACCAAGGAGCATACCAGGAAGAGGTGGGAATTGTTAGAGCTACCGGATACAGAGGATTCACCAGAATTCACTCCAGAAGAATTGAAGGTTACCATTCATGGGTTTAAGAATGGCAAGGTTCCTGGACATGATGGTCTTGGTGCAGAAATCATTAGAGATGCTACTCACGAATTAAGTCTCATCTACTGAACCTGTACAATGACTTACTTCAGGCTGGCATGTTCACAAGGACATGGAAAAAGGCATTGTGAGGATCCGGCATAAGGGTGAGGGTAAAGACCCGACACAGGCCAAATCTTACAGGTCACTGACACTGTTACCAGTCCTTGGCAAAGCATTCGAAAACATTTTGAACATGAGGCTGATTACAGCATTAGAAGCAAACAGTGCCTTAAATGAAAGACAGTATAGATTTCGTAAAGGCCTTGGTATGGAATCAGCACTCCACGATTTAAAAGAATATGTTGACACCTGCAATGCCAAATACATCATGGATATATTCCTCGACATTGCAGGAGCATTTGATAATGCATTTATGGCCGGAAGTTATGTATCAACTTAAAGCCAAAGGTTGACCTAAGAACAAATATGCAGCGATTCTCGATTTTTTCAATGAAAGAAGAAGCAGGCACAGCTTAAGAAACAACACTGTGGAAAAACTTCTTACAAAGGTATGCCCTCAAGGGTCAGTACTTGGGCCAATACTTAATATTAAATTTGATAGCTTACTAGATCTTGTAATGCCAGATGGTTGCACTGTACTGGGATACACAGACAATGGGTTCATACTCGTCTCAAGTGGGTCCAGATCAACATTAAAGAGAAAAATGGCAGAAACCTCGAGTTGAAGACTGGGCAAGCAGAGTGTAATTAACCTTTTTTACGCAGAAGGCCAAGTGCAAACTTAAACGGTCTCCAGTGCAAGTGGTGCAATTTGCAAGAGGGTCTGTTCAACATGTATCCCAGCACAAACCTTGGGAGTCATCCTGGATGATAGGATGATCTTCCTGCCGCATATTGATCATGTCAGTAAGAAAGCTGTTGTGATTTTGAGTCGGCTAAGATCCATTGGAACTACAGAATGGGGCTTAAACTTCAGGACATTAAAGACAATCTGTCGCAGTGTCTTTGAGGGCATTATCACCTATGGTGCTGTCACAGAGCAGAGTTGGTGGCAGCGAGAAGTAAGCTCATCAGTGCTTAGAGGTCGGCAATGTTAAGTATCACAAGGACGTATGCCTCAACACGAATTATGCATTGCCTGTCCTGGCTGGAATGTTGCCTGTGGAACTGCTGGCCAGAGAAAAAGGATTATTGGCCGAACACACCAACGGCAAAGAAGGACATCATCATTAGATAAGAAAATGACTAGACAAAAAACCTTGCTAAGGTGGCAGTTAACTTGAGAAAATTCAGAAAAGGGGAGAATTGCATTCGAGCGTTTTCCTGAAGTGGAAGACAGAATGAAACGAAACTGGATAACAGTAAACTTCTAAAGTTTACAACTCATGACAGGACATGGCAACTTCAAGGCTAAACTGTGCAGCATGAAATTGGTGGATTCACCTTCGTGTGATGTTTGTGGGACAGACGGCACAATAGAGCACATAGTATTGGAATATCCCAAAACTGAAGACATCAGAGAGGAATTCAGGGCACAACTACAAGACTACAGGATAGTCAATGTAGACCTGAAAGCTATATTGACAAACAGAATAACTTTTGAGAAGTGGAACAGCTTTGCTACAAAAATCGGGAAACGACTCGAAGATTTTGACCAGTGGCTAAGACAACTGGAGCAGGAGTAAAAGGTAGTAAATGTGCTAGAAATAAATGGTTCCGATGACCCACATAGTGTTGCCTGGACAAAGGCCTGATTAAAACTGGGTCTGGGCGAGCGCTGATTGGCGAGGAGGGCAAGTTTCAAACGGATTACCAGCAGAAATCCATGTTTAGTAATTATGCTAGCACAGGCACAAAGTCATCAAGAGGAGTCATAAGAAAAGAAGAGGATATGTGCCATGCATTGATTCAATCGTCTGAGTACAGTTTCAATGCGGGTGGAAGGAGGTTGTGCTGGCCTTCGTGCCTAAGACTTGCTGCACTGTGGCAGGGATGGCGTCAACCTATACCGAGGGCTGTAGAAACTGACCTGCAGGAGGAAGGTGATGGGGTGGGGATGGTGGCAGCCAATGCGGGATACTGTACAGACTGACCTGGAGGAGGAAGGTGATGGGTCGGTGGGGTGGCATGCAGTAGAACAGCTGGCTGCTGCACAGTGGCGGGGATGGCGGTACCCAACGCCGTGTACTGTAGAGGCTGACCTGAAGGAGGAAGGTGATGGGGAGGTGGGGTGGCTTGCGGGGGTATAGCTGG
>PNEQ01068632.1:0-15430 GCA_003012365.1 Medauroidea extradentata | reverse complement strand
TAGAACTGCAATCTTTCCTTGTACGACCGCCACGTATCCCGTCCTGGCACAAATTCACCGATTGTACCGACCGCCGCCATTCCGTACACCGTTGACAGGACAGTCACAATTCGTAATTACGTTTGGAACAATATCCCATCCTCGTCGCCACTTTTATGTCCCGTCCGTCGGCACTGGGTATACGGATATGCCACTACACGGGCCTGGAAATGTGTCCTGCTTCATATGATTACCTATTCTCTGAGTCTATCTCTCAGTACACAGGTTACAGTCACGCACGCCATTTTACACTCTCTTGCGTGTTCACATACCACTCTAGTCAATACACAATGTCAATATACACACAACATACATGCAATACATAACATATCTAAAAAAAACCAATAATAGATTATGATAAATAAACTTATACACACATTTTGCAAAAAAAACTTTTCTAAATTTTTTAGAACTATTCATAATCGTACCATAATTTCAGAATCATTGTCCGCTGTTTTGCCAATTAGTAATGGAATATTGATGTATTAAATCACCAATAGATTTATAAAATGTTGAAACCTAATAGTTTCTATAAATTTTTGATATAATTCTTGTTCAATAGTTTTAGTACAAATTTGTAATTTAATTTTTACCCCACAATTTTAATAAATTTGAAAGATCTTTAGCATTACATTTAATACGAGATTAGTTTTTCCACATCCCGAAGAACCATTAATAATACACATAAATATATTTGGAAAATACAAAATTTTACTAGAATCTTAATGTATTTATCATTTAATATTTAAATAAACAAGAGAATTAATAAAAGATTCCATTTACTCATTAGAAATATAATATTCATATAAAGAATATTATTAGTATTATTATTATATGAAAATTTTAATTTTAAAATAAAATGATCAGTTTCCTTAATAATAGGTAGAATAAAATTAAAAATTGGTTCTTGACTAATCTCTACATAAGGTAAAAATTCATAATTTTTTCACATTTTTCAGTTTTTCATAATTTTAATATTAAAAAAAATGCAATAAAATTTATGGGCCTATCTGTAGGAGGATGACAATTTAAATCACTTTTTTTTTAAAATCATATGTATGATACTTGTTGAATTAGCTAAAGTTTTATACTGTAGGCTACTTAAATTTTGGTGAATCTGATTAAAGTTTATTACTATATAAAAATTGGAGAATTTTAAGAATTAGTGACATAAAAGTATAATCAAAATCTAAACATTCATTAAGGAAAGTAAATACAAAAGTATCAAGATTTTTAAGATGAATGTTTAATTATTTTTGATATGCATCAAAATAATTTTTACCCTCAAATTTAGAAAATAAAAATTTATAGTTAAATCACCTCTTGATCCGTATGATAAACACAAGGAATATTTTAAACATATAAATTTTATCTCTTGGGTCATTCGGAAACAGATAATGGGTTCTTATATAATCAAAACTATGGTCTTTTTCTGCAAATTTTTGTAAAGTTGATAATTATGAACAATTAAAAGAAATATTATAAATAACATATTTTTTGAATGAGTGAATGTGAGTATTATTAGGAATTTATCTTAGTCTTTTTAATTAATTTTAATACGAAACTTGATTCAAAGAAATTAACTGGACTACGTATTTGGATTGAAATCAAAATTAATTATTCCATTTTTTAAGTAAATTATTATAACTGGTTGTATCAACAAAATAATAATCCATTAAAAAAAATGTATAACAAATGAATATAAATAATACTCAGACTTATAATTATTTTTCAAAAGTACAACAAAAATTTTTAATTTAATTTATTTCGGTCGGGAGGTAAAATAATTAATGCTATAGCGCTCAAAAGAGTTTTCGTTTAATTATTTTATCAAAAATATTGAAGATGATTTTATTACTCAGGTAAAAGAAATTAAGCAAAATAAAACAGCATTTTTAGGAAGAAGTAAAGAAACAAAAAACAACAAAAAGAAAAGAAATAAAATAAAGGAAATTATGAGTTTGATGATATTCTAGAATTAACTAAGCTTTCATTATTTGAAAATGAAAAAAATAAAAATTATTTATTTAGTTTTTGTTTTAACAAACACAAATCAAAAAATTATATAATTAATAAAATTATCTGATATATTTATCTTAAATTCAATTTCTAGTAATTTTTTTTAAAATTGCCAATTGTAACTTACCAAATACGAATATGACATTGTTTAAATTATATATTTAATCATGGTGTTTTCATATTAGAGTTAACAGAATAAGATCTGGGGTTCATTCAAATATTTATACAATTTAGGATACAAATGGGAAAATTATTCAAGTATCCCTACAAACAGTTAATTATGGAATGGCTAAAATTGAATTACATAATAACAACTGAACCAAAGTTTAATTTTTTTTTCACAATCCAGGGACTAGAGATGTATAAACAATTACAGATTATTATGGAAAACAGGTTAATATACAAAATAGTCATTATATTATATGTTACAACTTATTCCAAACATTAAAAACTTTTATACTTTTTAATGGGTTGTAATTATACTCATGATTAGTTCTTAATTTTTTATTTTAAACGTATTACTTTTGAACATGCCAAACATTTTTATGAAAAATATAATAATTCTAAATATATTTTAGTAATAATGCAAAACTAAATAAAGAAATAAATACTGCAATCTTAAATCAGAAAAAAAAAGACTTGTTTAACAATTAAAGGTTGAAAATGAAGAAATTATTGAGATACAGTAGTCTATAAGGTTAAGATGTTTAGTGATGAGGTTAATATTTTGAATATTGATTAAATTTAAGAGTTGATAAAATTCAATTTTTGAAAAAGTGTAACAACTAAATTTTTTGTCAAATTAAAATAAAAAATGGAATAATTAATATGCTTATTTAGCATTATTTACAAATAAAAAATACAGTTACACAAAAATCAATTATAACAAAAATTAAAATGTATTATAATGAAAGTTTAGATAAAATTAAATTTAGAGATGATAAGATTAAAATATCAAACAACCAAATTGAGTGAGTGAGAGATTTTGGTCAGCGCTTAACAGCGAGGTCTTCAGCACTGGTGAGGGATGACATGATGTGAGTATGGAGCAGTGCCGGAATGAAAATGGGTGGGGGAAACGGGAGATCCCCGAGAAAATCCGCCGACCAGCGGCATCATCCGGCACAATTCCCACATGCGAGATATAAGTTTTATTTAAATTATTATTTTAAAAAGCTTTTAATTATACGCAATTCAATTTCATTTAATTATTCAACAGAATACATAAAATCATATGGATAAACACCTTTCCTTAAAACAATTTCTAAATTCTAATTTGAAAAAATTTTTGAAGTTTCTCAAAATTGTTCTTTAGAAAGATTTATGGATAATAATCTAAAGACTAGACCATAAACTTAAATAAATCAACAAATCTTAAATTTACTCCTTTTAAGCATTTTGTGTAAGAAATATTATTTTCTTCAATGTTTGGGATTACATCAATTTATTTTAATTTTTGTATTTTCTAAAATCTTTTACAAACATATGTGTATCACATCCAGGTAAGTTATAAATAGTAACACATAAAATTTAGTCTTTGATAACTTAAATTGCAATTTTTATGGGCCATTCCTCTAAATTTCCTACCTAAATGATCGTGATCTTATACAGAATCAATATATCAAGTTTTTTTACACATATGACAGTTAACTATAGTTTTGTAATCAATTTCTTCTTTTTTAGTTAGCGGAATCATTGGTATTATATTTTTGTATATATATTTTTTAAATATTTTACACTTCTTCAATAACATTTTTTAGAAAACTTCTAGAGGTATTTTTTCCTTTATAAGATGCCAGGAAGTTGTAATCATTATTTTTATATTTTATGTAATAAAAAAAACTAATTGGTTTTTTTTTAGAATTATTTGTATAAGAGAAACATTTTAATTTTAGTTCTACATTATTGATTTGGTGATCTGTTAAATTCTATTGTATCTTTCCAAAGTATTTATTTATATAAACCAGAATCAATGTCTTCTTCCATTATATTTTGATATTCCTTCATCAATTTAGATTTGTTTATAAATTTTAAGGGCTGGATTACAGCCTAATATATTGTTAATATACTTTCAACATCAGCATTTATAACAAAAGTACTTTTAAAGAATGATTATAAATTTTAAACTTTAATAAATTATTTTCTTTATTTAAGGCCAGGCTGGACAGGCGGCCTCGCCATG
Source organism: Medauroidea extradentata (assembly GCA_003012365.1). Lineage (NCBI taxonomy): Eukaryota > Metazoa > Arthropoda > Insecta > Phasmatodea > Phasmatidae > Medauroidea > Medauroidea extradentata. The sequence goes on along the minus strand of PNEQ01068632.1, from coordinate 11,190 downwards.
TCGGGAGATAGGAATTTCAATGCTAAAAAAAATAGATACTACACAACCAAATTTCATGATATTGATGTGAAACAAAAGCTGAGTTGTAGATTTTGAAGAACACGTGACTGATACATAAGAATTTGAAACATTATTTAATTACAAACGAGTTTATTCTTACAATTATAAATTTCAAATCAACGTATCTTTTAGGGTTTTCATTAAAATGTCTTAAAAGTGATTTACCAACAAACGTGTAATGGATACGCGAAAAAAAGTCAGCGGTGGCAATATTCTATCTTTATAAACAAATTAGATATTTTGAAATTGGTAACTAAGTACTTATAAAGCGAAACGCCTTCGCAGCGTGTAGCATGGACGAGGGAGGCATTGATAACAGCTCTTGGAGAGGGGTAAGGGGAGATGGTGACTCAGGTAGCCGAGCGACGTGAGTAGCCTGCGCAGCCTTCTCGCACTTCTACCCAAACATAGTGAAGGGAATGAACGGGGAGGGGGGAGGGGGAGATAGTCCAGTCAATGGTTGTTGTGAAAATCAAGAGAGAGACGGAAGGTGCGTGTCATATGACGGAGCATGCAGAGATGAGAATACATCACAGAACGTGTAAAATGCAGTATTGCCGCAAACAGTACATGCAACTCCCTGGGATAGTTATTATATATAATCACAGCAGGGAACATATCAAAAATTTATTATGGGCGTAACGTAAAATTTGCACCTGCATTACGCACACACAGACGTGCAAGTGGCCTCGTGATGGGTACCTGCACTGTGTCGGTGCAAATAGTGGGTAGTCGTAGTTACTTTCATTATGCGTGGTGTGGGAGACAAACAACTATGTCGATACAGATTTCAGTCAAGTATTTACGTAATGTTGCAGTAGTAGGCCTACGTTGTAGAATTATGCCACATTATTTTTGTATACATAGATTTACATTACAGTGTTCTTGCAAACATTAGAAATATTTATATGGAACAAAAATATACATAATAATATTACATTATTAAACATAATTAATACATTTCATTGCGTAGCAAAAACAAATGTAACTAGTAGTATAATTTTTACTTCTAAAAATTGTACTAACTTCGAAAACCTCACTAAATTGTTGACAACAAAAATTAATTAATAGCATTGTCGTATAGCTCATCCCATCACAGTGGTATATGTATTTATAACATCTGACTGGTATGCAAAGGACCGCAGGCTCGGATCCCACCTAAATCTATAAGTTCTCAGCTATATAATAATGCTTCTCAAAATTAATGTAGTGAGCAATAAAAATGCATTATGTACTAAAAATTTTCATATAATAACTATTTTTGCATTTTACGTGAGTAAATTTACATAGAATTACTGAAAAGTAATACCGATGAAACACAATATATCGCTGTTTTAAACTCTTATTCCGAATATTTTACTCATGTTATTGTTTTTTTTTTTAAACATTTATAAGTTGTCAGGTGTAATAATAATTTGTTTTTGTAAAGTTACATCAACTTTCGAGGAGGTTCGTTCTACCACATATACTTGTTCAACATAAATTGTTTTTATAGCGACAAACAGCACACTACAAACTTCAATGTTTATAAGAAACATCTTCAGAAGCAGGTGTAAACAAAGTATATAAAATCAGATATTTGTGTGAGCAAGCAATGAATACAACAGAAGACTTCAACTACCATTCTTAAAACAATTACCATTGCATGCAATGTATACAAACAGGCACTTCATATTTCAAGTTTGAAATTATCGTCTAGAAGCTTGAATAACTAAGCTTAAAATCACATTTACGATACAGCAATGTATACATACAGTACACTTAAGCCTAAATGTTTTAAAGAATAAATTTTACAGGTTTTCATTTTCCATAAACTAATAAACAAATTAAACAAAATATGCAACTTGGCAATACAAACTTATCACCACACTACATCTTCACGTGCTTAAAATATAGATTTCAGAAGCTTGCCGTAATCAAGTATGAAATCAATACACAAATAAGCCAAATATACTACCATAACACTAAACTTTCCTTATTTAAAATACTGAACTTTATACGTCTATTAGCCTACTTTCCGAAGGAAAAAGTAGACTTACGAGATCACCTTTCTCTGTGTGTGTGTCTCTTAAAAACTTTTGAACCAGTGGACCGAATTTCATCAAACTTTGTACATAATTATTTGTAATCTGACTTGACTTTTTTATTACGTTTACTCCATGTTCATATTTACAAAAAGGCGGCCATTTTAACATTTTTCCATAAAGCTAGATATCTAAGGAACCATACTTTAGAGTTTAATCGAACTTGGTACACATATACTAAATACAAAGTTGACTTGACTTTTCTGTATTTTGTTAATACTGTGTGCATATTTTAAAAATGGCGACAATATTAATATTTTCAGCATAGTATCATGTATCTTAGGAATTATTTTTCATAATTTCATCGAACTTTCTATACAAGTACTACATACAAAGCTGAATGAATAATGTGTGTTTGGTTCATCCTGCGGACATATTTTCGCAATGGTGGCCATTTTAAATTTTTTAGCATAGTACAACATATTTTAGGTACTATTTTTCAGAATTTCACCACACTAAATACACATATGCTACATATAAAACCGACTTAAATATTGTGCATGACGTTCATTCTGCTTCATGTTTTCAAAATGAGAACTATCATTATATTTCTTGCGTAGTAATACATATCTTAGGTTATACATATAGTATATGTATTTTTTTCAGAATTTCATATATATATATATATATTTTTTTTTTTCAGGATGTCATCAAACTTGTTACACGTTTACGGCATACAAACCCGACTTGACTTTTGTATGTTTCGTCCATTTATCTATGATATTTTGAAAATTGCGGCTATTTAAATTTATCTTTATGATAGGTAGACATCTCAGACAAATTTTTCCCTAATTTATTAAACTGGTTACTCGCATAATACATAGCAAGCTGACGTATCTTTAGTGTATATCGTAATCATACGTCTAAATCAATATTATCATCTAATATTCATAGGTTACGTAAACAATGTTAACTTTCAGGATTAATTTGCACCTTTTTGAGGAAAGTAGGCTTATTAGTTATGCTGGTAACATCTTGTTCATTATGAAAACAATTAAACAGGAACTATAAACTTTCAGAACAGTACAACTTCAATTGTAAAAAGTCATCCTTACACATTTGCACAAGGCAACAATTAAAATAAAGGATACAAACAAAATACTACCACATCTTTTTACTGTACAAATCAAACAGTGAAAATAAATTTGTCATGCAATAATAATAAAACAACGAAATCTGTGAAAATCTTGGCGACAAAAAAAAAACTACATAGTTTCCTTTAGCTTTTTCTGACATGTTTTGTAGCTTTAATCCTCACTACGCCAATTTCCATGGAGATGTCAGAATGTAGTTTGGTTCTATTATGTTTTTACCTAAGATAAGGTTTCAGACAACTATTTCCGATAGCAAACAATTTCGATACAGCTGTCTAAGCTTTGCGGCACCTCAGTTTATCAGAAGTGTTTATCCCGCTGTATTACTTCTACATGCAAGCTGGTTTTCGTACCAGTCATTACAGCGAAGTAACAAAAATCACTCTTAAAATGATTTCATGTATTTTGCACTTGATAAAAGTACGAATGAATTTTTTTGAACTAGCCCCAGCCTTCACAATTTTTTTATGACAAAAAGTCTCCCTTCCTTCTAGCAGATTCTTCGCGGCCAGGAGTAGGACAGAGGTGCACATTTTACTTCAACAATGGTGTTTACGTTATAATGCCACCTGGACTTGCTCCCAAAAACACATGTTGTGAATTAATATCCAATCCACGTTTATCCACTACTTAACCACTTTGGTTTGAAACTAATGCACCACAGAGTTTGATATGGGATGACTATATATTCCATTGAAACATAACATACATCTTCATGGAGAAAAATAGCTAGCTCAACTATGGTAATGAGAGCCTGCGTAACTAGCGTATGGAAAGGCGCAAGAATGCAAGGGCAAAGATAACAAGCGATTCCAAGGAAACACGCTAATCAGTGACGTAGCCCGGAGCAATTCTCCTATGTGAAAATCAAGGGTCACTCCGCTAGAAATCGAACCCGACTCACGAGTGTATCAGGCCAGCTATTTGAGAACTTGACCACCGTATTTCCTCGTCAAGGGAAAATAATAGTAACAGTATTAGTAATAAGTTCGTATTGAAACATTTTTTTAAGTACTAGAATGGATTATAACAAATTTCACACATTTTTTCTAATTTATCATCCAATTTTTTTATTTTCAAATATTTTTAAAGGTTTGCTATTTTTACAAAATAGCCCAATAAACACATAATAATAAATTGTAATTTTTCAGGAACTATTTAACAAACTTCGAACAAATTTTATATTTTGAAAGTTCATTACCTCATCTTTAATTTTAATGTGCCTTGTATGTTCGCTTAATGAATATAGTGTATTATGAATAAATAATGATTATACGTCATACTTCCAGAAATACTATATTGCTCACTTTTTACCATCCAATTTTTTATTTCCAAGAAGTGTTTTAAATGTGGGTCAGTGTTTATGCAAGAAACATGCATGGATACATAACCAAATTTTATGTTCCATAATTCGTAATGCAAGCTTTGTTTTGAGTAGGTTTGGTTGTTGTTGCTACGCCAGTTTGCAAGAAAGTGTGACATAGATGAATAGAATAAACCTTTATATACTAAATGTTGTCTGCAACTTCGCTTGCGTGGTTTTCAATTAAATGCAAAAATATATTTAGTACGAGTACTCGACATATGTTTAAGTGCCACTGAAATAAATTTTGTTTTAAATCTGTTTATTGAAATGCATTTGGATACATTTATTTTTCATGTGGCGCGTACAAGAATAAACCACAAACCACAAGATTTCCCTACGCAGTGAGCAGGCCACGTACAGATTCTACGTATTTTTTTAAATTAGTCCACACACCAACCAACCAAAGCATCATCACAATCTGATGAACGGCATAAGAACGCTTAACAAACAGACATATATGTAGTATATACACACATATGCATGTAAAGAAATTTTAAAAATTAAATTATAACTATCGAATCACATGCTATATTTAGAGCAAACACTGTCTCTGAGTCACGCAAAAATTCGGAGTACAGTCAGCGGGGTACTTCGTGACAGCAGGGGTGACTTAGTGCCACTCAAATTTTTTTTATTTTTAGATTATTTTAATAAGAAATTAGTAATTTTAATTGAGTACAATAAACCATATACGTATTTAAACTAGACATTAAAATCTTTAAATTTTTTACTAAACAACACGCCCTTATAAAAACACTATAAAAGCTTCAAAATTATCATTACTGTAAAAAATAGTCTCAATATATGTACATAAATGAAACCATATCTTGCACAAATATATATAAAAATTAAAACAATTAAAATTTTGCAAGAAGAAAGTCACCAACAGCTGGCACTAAGTATTGACCTTGCTCTTAACTGTACTAAATTTTCCGAAAAATAAAAGCAATATTCAAGAAAATAATTTCATAAAAATGTTTACTAAAACCTTTACATTACTTCAAAAGTAATATTGATTCTGATTATAATTGCTAATATTACTATATTGCTGACTTAACTGTACTAATATTGATACTGACAATTATAATACAAGTGATAAATTTCAATATAAGTTGTATAATTATATGTATATTAATTTTCTGAAACTTTTTTTAAATTCTATTTGGGGCAAAATTATGTTAAGAACGTTAATGAAAGTTTTATAATCATTTTGAAAGAAAAGAAAATTTTACTAAAATTTTTGATAACCTCCTTCACCTTCAGCCCTCCCGCAAATATAGATTTTTTTTCCAGAAACCTCCGCGGGCGCACACACAACTAACCAAAACTTCATCACAATCGGATGCATGGTATAGGAATGCATACGTTATCGACAGACAGACAGACAGACACACACACACACACACCATAATTATTTGGACCACTTTTATATTGAGTGAAAAGTTTTAAATTTACATTTAAATTATATTGCTCTAAATGTTCTTTTATTTTATTTATTACAAATTGGTTTTATGTCACCAATAAAATGTTCTGGATCTACATAATCATTATTATTAATAGAACATGTCTTTAACTGGTTATTAATTGCTGTTTCTATTTCATTTATTTCTAAATAATTTACTATCTCAACTTTTGTAATTTATTTTCCAATTTTATATGTAGTTTATTAGTCAGTCCATGAATTTTTTGTACGATTGATAATAAATCTCTCCACAAATGACACACTTTAAAATAACCTTTTAGCGTTAAGTTTTTTTAATAATTTTTAAAATTATTTTCATCAAATGGGGACCACATTTTCCACATTTAATGACTGTATTAATTTTATTCTTTTTAATATTAAAATGTTTTTCTTTGTGTAAAGGTTTGTAACAATTTTCGCAAATATTACATTTAACTTTCGTCTCTTGAGTTTTTCTACTCCTTTTAAAAATATCTTTTTTAAATTTAAGTTTATCCCAAACATTATTAATTTTGTCCCTCGTTCTTGTCTTTTTTGTCCTTATTTATAAGAAAAAAATTTTATAAGGTTTCTAAAAATTAAAAACCAGACACATGATCATATATATTTTTTTAAATATTGACAATTTATAATTTTTAAATAAATTAAAATGTTTTGGACTGCTACATCACCCTCTATAGAAAACTAATGATATATTTTCATTATTTTAAAAGTTATTGTTTTTTAAACTAAATTAGTTTTTTTGTTAACAATTTAGGTATTTACTAGATATCGTGGCAAGAGACTTCTAGCAAAAAAAATCTTTTATTTTTATTGGTTTTTAATTCTAATTGTTTTCACTTTTTCTATTAAAATCTATAACATAACCATAAAAATTTTGGGTAAACAAAAAGGTCCTTATTCTAGAAAATACGTATTATCTCTACTAACAAAAAAAATAAATTTTAATTTAATAAAAAAAATGACACTTCTCAAGAGTTCTCTTTAAATAAAAAAATGGAAGGATATTTTTACCTTCTTAAATTGTTCAACGCTCAGACATGTATAGGGGATACTTAGGACTTAGGAGTAAATATAAGTACAATTAATGTCGACTTCCAAGAAAATATCCCTATGTACTAGCCATAATGGTCACCATGAATTTATAAGTGACAAAAAAATTAATACCATTTGCTATATTTTATACAAAAATCACAACTTTCAGTAGTTTTATTTACAGAAAACTGAGTTCTGAATACATACTGTTAATACATTTCAATAATTCCTCCAAGATGTACAGGGAAGATCATTGGGAATATTTCTATACTATGTGTAAGCCTTATCAGCAGCAGAAAAATGTTTTAAGGGTGAAACACAAATTCTTCAAAATATTTTAAATTTGAAACTTCAAAACTATTTTTACATAATACCTGCTTTAAGGTATGTTTTCCTTTAAAATTAATGTAACAAATAAATGAAAGTTGCTGTGTTTGCATTGAATTGTTTAAGGGCGCGGTCTACCGCAAATTTCATCACGATTTTTTAATATTTTATTTGTACCAGATATTTTTTTTCTTATTTTAGACACTAAGTGTGACTAAATTTGGCTCTTATGAAGTTTTTTTATCTCTCATAGTTTTCGCGTAATGGCTTGTTAAAGTCATATTTTGCGTGTTTCCGTTTTAACAACCACACGAAAACCAACTGATATACCAAACTCAAAAAAATCACAGTGGATAAAGACATTGCTGGCTACAACGTCATGCTCTTAGAAATAAAGAATAAAAATTATTTGTATTTTTAAAAAATTATAGAATTTTTAAAAATTTTTATTTTCAGTTTTGGCATTTTTTTAAAATACAAATAATTTTTATTCTTTATTTTTATGAGCATGACATTGTAGCCTGCAATGTCTTTATCCACTGTGATTTTTTTTAGTTTGGTATATCAGTTGGTTTTCGTGTGGTCGTTAAAACGGAAACATGCAAAATATGACTTTAATAAGCCATTACGCGAAAACTATGAGTGATAAAAAAAAAATTTCATAAGAGCCAAATTTAGTCACATTTAGTGTCTAAAATAAGAAAAAAAAATATCTGGTACTAATAAAAAATAAAAAAAAAAAATGGTGATGAAAGTTGCAGTATACCGCGCCCTTAACCATACTTTTTTTTGTAATAATATCCATTTATCGAGCTAAGTAACTACAGTACATTTTTGAAACAGCTGGATATATTATTGAACTCAATTTTTACAACTAATAAAACAACCATAGTGTGTGTGGAGACTTTAATGTTAACTATGCAGTTGACAGTAATCAAAAGAATGATCTACGCAGTGTAATGCAAACTTACAATTTAATTTCTATGATTAACTTTCCCAACTCGAATACAAGCTAACTCTAGCACTATTATTGACAACATTTTCTTGGATAACAATGCAGCTAAAGATTGTTGTACAGCTTCATTAGTTAATGGGTTGTCTGATCATGATGCACAACTTCTTACCTATAAGTATTGTGCATCCACAAATAATTTAGGCAAAAATAACAGGAAAATGAGGTACAGACAAATAACAAGTGAAACTCTCCTACATCTAAAGTTAAGTTTAAAACCAATATCATGGGATTATCTAAGAAACCTAAACAATCCCAATATACAGTTCATTTTCTTAACCAATTGGAAGAGTGCTGTCCTGTTAAAACTAAACTTTTACAAAATCAAAATTCATATAAACCATGGTTAACTAGTGGAATTAAAATATCTTGTAAACACAAAAGGGTTCTGTATGTTGAACAAAAGAATTGCCCAACACAGGGAAAAATCAATCATTACATACATTATTGCATAATTTTGAAAAATGTGATACATAAAGCAAAAAAATTATACTATAATGACTTAGTAACTAAATCTGTAAATAAAATAAAAACTATTTGGAATGTTATTAAAAAAGAAATATCAGTTATAAGGGGGAAACAAGTGACTTAGAAATTAATATAAATAATAACACTTCACAAAATAGTTTCAAAATTGCCAATGAATTTAATACCTACTTCTTAACTGTTGCAGATAACGTAAACATGGTATTTTTAAACCAAAAAGTCAAAATGCCAGTGGACTATCTAAAATCCTCGTTTTGCTCAAATTATCCAAGTACAGTATTATGATCTCACCAACTACACCACTTGAAATTAAGACAGCAATAAAAAGGCCTAAAAACTAAGCGCTCTACTGGGGACGATGAATTAGACAGTAGAGTGATTAAATATTGTTCAGATGAGATATGTGAGCCTTTTAAGTTTAATTTTAAATAATATCCTAAAAAAAGTTGTATAATCCCTCAAAGATTAAAATATGCCATTGTAATGCCAATATACAAATAAAGGAAAAAAAAACCTGATGTTCAAAATTATAGACCAATTTCTCTACTGACGACATTTTAAAAAATTATAGAGAAAGTTATCCACAAAAGATTATCCAGCCATTTAAATAAACATAATAACTTAACACCAAAACAATTTGTATTTTAAACGAAATCTTAACAATCAAAGCAATGTATGAACTGACAAAGAATATTCTGGAAGCATTAAATAAACAGGAGTACATAGTAAGCTGTTTTTACGATTTAACTAAGGCTTTTGATTGTGTTAACCATACAATACTTCTAAAAAAGCTGGAGTACTATGGAGTAAGACATTGTTTCTTAAATTTATTTCGAACCAATCTGGCTAACAGACAGCAAGTAGTGGTAATAAAAAATGTTGTTCATGCCACATCAAAACCAGGAACCATCAGGCATGGTGTACGACAGGGATCTGTACTCGGGCCACTTTTATTCCTTCTTTATATAAATGATTTACCTGGTGTGATGGAGCAGTATGCTGAAACTATCCTTTTTGCTGATGATACATGTACTTTATTAAAGGATAAAGAAATGACGACCTTGAACAACAGAGCCAATGTCTCTATAAATGTGTTATGCGACTGGTTTGCAGCTAACAAACTTACAGTCAATATTGATGAAACTAACTACATTAAATACTCTCCTCGCAATGCAAACTTAACATTAGATAAATTTATAATAAATAGAACAGAAATAAAACAAGTTACTAAATCAAAATTTTTAGGATTGATGATTGATGAGCATCTAAGTTGGAAAAATCATATTGAAAATTTAGAGCCTAAATTAAATACAGCTATTCATACAATTCGTTGTATGAGTAATATAGTAAATTCCGCGGTACTGTTAAATATGTACTTCTCTTATTTTCACTCTTTGATTTCTTACGTCATAATTTTTTGGGGCAATTCAGTGACAGCTAAGAATATTTTCAAACCGTTTAAAAAAAAAACAATTAGAGTGGTAAATCATAAAAAATACAGACTCTTGCAAACAATTATTTATAATAAATAAAATATTAACATTACCAAGTCTATATACAGTAAACTCCCGATTATCTGTGTTAATTGATGCTGCGCCACGCACGGATAATCGGGAAACACGGATAACCCGAAAATAGCACATATGTTAGTATAAAAATGTAAAAAATAAAATTAATTGAATATGTACATAACTAACTCAAATACCATAATGAGTAATGGTTTTACCTACGAATAACGTCTTTGACAACCTTTTCACCAAAATAAATAAAAGAATGTCTAGGGTGCACGGTAAAAGCGAGAAAAAATGATGTTGAAATTCAGTTAATCCATTCTTGCGTGCAAACGTTGACACACATTCCAAAAATGTTTCTTTTACAAAAATTTTGGTTTTTACAATATTCAAAGTAACACATTATACCAATATGACACATGGAACAAAAATAATTTTCACTATCCCACATCCTGACTCACGCTATATCATAAAAATATCAATTACATGTGAATTAAGATTTCCAACAAGCTACCGAAGGGATAAAAACACTCTTTAACGGAAGTAAAGAAAATTTACAAAAAAAAAAATTTAAATTTTTTACTGCAAAGTTCCTATTATTCGATAAATGAATATTTAAATGATTGACTATAGTTGTATATTAAGAATTGTGATATAACTGTAACTTGTATTTTTTTTTACATATATATATATATATATATATATATATATATATATATATATATATATATATATATATATTTTTTTTTTTTT
>PNEQ01068630.1:0-15430 GCA_003012365.1 Medauroidea extradentata | reverse complement strand
CTTAAGACTGCTTTTCGCGTGGACAGCTATAGCTACTTATCCTGCTGCAGAATTAGTTCAACTAGCCGCTTGGACATTCTAACACTTGATGACTGAAGTACCAATCTTGTGTACAAAGAGGTTTTTCAATTAAAGTAAATATTATCAGTTACGAATAATACTCGCGAGCAAAGCCGCGGGGGACTGCTAGTAAAATATAAGACGAAATGGTTTTAGTATGTTTTAAATGTAGCTATAGCTCAGTTATATTGTGTCTTTTAGAATGTAATTGTTACTAAACTGGAATATGATCTCTGTGTTGATGAGCCGTATCACTGCAGAGGATACAAAACCAAAGTTTGACTTTTTTTTTAATCTACTCAACTATTATGTAAACAATTTTGACGTGGATTGTACAAAAGTATGACACTAATACTTCTCGGACGGGCATGGAATAGAGCATTAATAAAAAAGTATCTTCCTACAAAATCGTTAACAACTTCTTTTGTCCAAAATTAATTTCAAAATATTAATAACGTCGTAATTTTGCAAAACGTTCTGAAAACGTTCATTGCACTTTCAGGTTTCTTTCCTTACAATATATATCAAAAGTTGAAAGTTCCAAAATAAGACCATATTTCTTGGCTTTGTAAAACATATTTTATTTATTTATTTTTAAGAGCATTTTGTTCGATCGTTCGGGAAATTCTAGGCACTAATAATTCGTAACAAATTAAATGAAACCTATTTACACACGATAAAAACTAGAGTAGTTACAATTAAATTTAGTGCTATAAGATATAAAATAGCACTTGTCGATAACTCAAGCGATTGGAAGAACATGTAACATTGGTTTGAATGGCGATCAAGTTGGAAAAAACTGTTATTTTATATGTTTTGTATGAAATAATGTTAGTTTTGTAGACATTACCTGGTAGTGCAGCTTCATTTTACATAAAAATAATTGCGCAGGCAATTTTCCCATAGTGGCATTTAAATTTAAAATTTGCACGTTTTTCGTTCTTATCCACTGCGAAGACCAAGGAACACAATGAAACAAAAATCACATTGAAACCTCATGTCATGAGCTTGACAAAACCCATACCAAAACCCATACCAAAAAAAAAATTAACTTGCTGAAATGTTTAATATTTTTGCTACCATATAATGGATTCTTCCGTAATATAGCCAAGGTAGTCGACATGTTTGTTGCTTCGCGAGGCATTGTAGCCAAGATTAAGCTTTGCCCACCGAACAGCTGTAAGGTCTTAGTTAAAGAACAACATCTGAAGAATATTTGTGAGGACAGAAGCGTGCATTAAGCAATTTAGACAGACAAAAACTGCTTGACATTTGCAAGCAATTAAAGTACAATAGCTTGAAAAGTGACTGTCACGCTCACACACCTGTCAACACCAAAACAGCGGGAACAAAATTGTAGTAGCGGGATATTTATAGACAATATGTAACTTCAAAATCATCCACAAAATTAAAAATGCTTCCCAGTAGAGATATTGGTGCTGACGTTACCAAATCTGGGGTGGTGCAATGAAAGACTGTTTCTCACAGTTTTCAGTTTAATTGCAAAGTTTTTGTCTAGACACCACCGTACCAAGTTTACAATCCACATTATTTGCAGCCAACATAAGGGACAGTCGTGTCGTGGTATTATGTCAGACCCATTTTTATCCTCCAATGCCACTTAATAGTAAATAAAACTGTATAATCATTTCGAGCGGTCATAATCATCTGATTGTGCTTTTGTTTTCCAAATGGAGGTGCCAGTTGATTTATGGAATGCATTTGTATAGACGTATGAAAATACTATTGCAATATGAATATTATTAAAAAAAGAAACATTCAATTTTACGTGCCTACACCAGCACTTTTTTTCAAGAAGGGATTTCTGAGGAAAGTGAATGGTGACTTAAGGCCATGCTCTCTTGTTTCTACAGTTTTTGCGAATTATATGTTTAAACTTAAACAAGAGCAGATATCAAAAATCTGTTTAGGAGTTTTGTTTGAACTGGTTTTGCTGTGTTATGGTTTTTTGAAGACAAGAAATCATACGACTTCGACTAAAAAGTTAATTAACCTGAATATTACAATTACATAATCAGCAAAAAATTTGTATTTACTGCAGCGAAAAAAATTAGCCAACAAATTTCGTATATTTGCTCTCGATAAGGTATTAAAAATTAATATATATAAAAAAAGTTTAAACAAGAGAGCATGGTCATAACGTGTAGACTGCAGTGCATATAGCGATTTTTTAAATATATAACTAAACTGTAATAATAATTTGTAGCACATACAAGGGTTGCATGGCTTCAGAATTTCACAATGTGTTTACCATAACTGGCAGACAAATAAGGAGTTATAATACTTTTATTTCTAATATTTGTAAACGAGCAACAAAATTTTAACAAACTGATTATGTGACTGAAATATTTACCTTACTAACTATGCACATAGGCCACATATAAGTCATCTATAGGGCTCAAATTGGAAACTTAGTCGTTCGAGACAAGCCTTAACGACTTCTGTCACCAAGGTCACAGTCAATATTTAAAATTAAGTATTACGGTACCACGTTTAATTCCTTATCAGAATTTTAAAATAATTAGAAAACAATCACTGCATGACAAATTAACATATACATCAATAAATCGTAACAGAGTTCATTTTGAAACCAATACAGGAGTTAGTTGTGTATAAACATTTTCTTGTTGTTTATTAACGTAACGGGGAAAATCATGAAACATTGTATCTTTGTGTAGTCTCTGCAAAATAACTGTATTTGCGTTTAAAGTAAAAAAAATTCACATTTCGTAAAATGCCAAGTTAAACACGTCACGTCGGTAAACGCCTTTATAGAACGTTACACACTGTGTTACTAGCACAAATGTAGTCGTGTAGTAAACAATTCATCCATAATGAATATAACTTACATGAATACAAACAAATTTCTCGCGTACACACACACACACACACATATATACACATATATATATATATGTGTGTGTGTGTGTGTGTGTGTGTGTGTGTGTGTGTGTGTGTGTATGTATGTATATACATATTTGGATCAGCATAATAATAAATTAGAATTATCGATGCTATTTATAAATAGTATTCAGAAATATCAATAATATCATATTTATAGTTATTCCTGTGATTTACGTTTTCTCTTGTTATGTTTGTATCTATCTTGCAGCCTTTTCCCCATAATTTTGCCAGCGATTATAACGAGTCAACTAAAATATAGCAGAGTAGAGAAAAATAACATAGCCACGAAGACATGTCGTTTAAAACAAGCACGGTCGTAGAAGAACAGGTCTGGACACTCGCCTTACCAATGTATTTTGCTTGACCCCCTTGTTGTTTGGCTGTAGTTCGTCAAGTTACCGAGAATGTCGTACTTTTTGGCGCTGTTTTCCGGGCGGTCGGACTCAAACTCCGTCCACTTTTTTCCATTGTTAAATTTATAAATTAAATAAGGATTGCTGGAGCCTTTTCTTAAATTTGTGAGCGAAGAAAGTATTTCATAAATAGATAAAAATACGTTTTGATAAATTGTTTATCTTAGCGGAAAGTCCGACCGCCGTAACATCAGTGCCAATAAAACACAATATTGTCGGTAACTTGGTGAACTACAGCCAAACAACAAGGGGGTCAAATATCCAGGCGAGTGTCCAGACCTGTTCTTCTACGACCGTGGAAACAAGCAAAGCAGAAAGTTACTACAGACGAAACAAGTCCGTCTTGTATTTTGTGAAAACTCTTTCGGGACTAGACAGTTTGTAAGTCCGTGTAACCGAGCCCTGTAAATTATTAGGGATACTTCAATAAAAAAAATAAATACTCAAATGACCTTGCCTAGTATGCGTAAGCGCAGATATTTTTAAATTCTGATTCAGTGACCTGGATAGGCATGAAAGTGTCAAATGGACCACAAAGAACACTCTTGGCTCGTACGGAAGCAGTATATTCGCAGCACACTTATGTACATTGACTACAGCTGCTTCACAAAGCAAACAACTTGCGTTTCTACATTTTTCGACATTTTAAACATAGTTCAGATAGTTTCGTACAAAACTGAATGTGTATCTTGTATTATGTCTGTCATCAATTTAAAGGTACGAAACATTGTAAATCTCTTTAATGTGGCTTAACACGTATCTATTCAGGCTGCTTTATTTTAAACTACCTGGGAATAACCGAAACTAATATGCAAACTAATATATGAATTTAATACAAAATGTGCCACAAAAATACTTGCCTGACCCCCTTTCAGCTTCCATAGTTGCACTTTTCACAACCAATTCCCTGCACGTAGGTAGATTCACTTGTTTGCATATGCAGACAGTGATTCGTTAGATCTCTCTGCTCCCCTTCTAAAAATTCGCAACCAAGAATGTGTGACTCTGAAAGGCCCAACAGTGACGTTATAAACACAGCAACGCGCCTGTGTTCCAAAACTTCATAAGTAAATATCAAGGTTTTCGTTCCTGCTAATGGAAATAGTGGATCTATTCTCCTTATAAATATGTATAATACCACTTTATTAGGTGCCCGTAGTTATCGCGAAATGATTTTAGCATCTGTTCGTTTTAATGCCTTATGTGCATATCAGCAGATCTGGTTGTTGCCAGTGTTCTTTGTGTAGAGACGTTGCTTATTTGATTGTGCCAATCAGAACAAGGTTACTG
Organism: Medauroidea extradentata; assembly: GCA_003012365.1. Classification (NCBI taxonomy): domain Eukaryota; kingdom Metazoa; phylum Arthropoda; class Insecta; order Phasmatodea; family Phasmatidae; genus Medauroidea; species Medauroidea extradentata. The sequence continues at coordinate 10,742 of PNEQ01068630.1, read as the reverse complement.
GGACACCACATGCCTGTGATTTGCCGGTAGAATCCCAAAACACTGAGAGTTAAATACATCCAATGATTGGCCAAGAAGCAGTGGCGTACGTGTGCACGTTATTCGTTGAAGAATATTGTAGCTCCAATTTTTTTCGTGAAAACTAGAGGCCCTTTTATATGGAACAGAAACAATTTTTTTAATCAACAGAACCTTAAAAATTCTACATTGTCTCTTTCATTTTATGATCAGGTTGTGTTTACATGCACGGTAGCTTTTAACTGTTGGTAGACGAGTTATTCTTATGCCAGTAAAGTGTGAAGCCTGGTTTCAATTAGTATTGCTGTTTGTCCATACTTAATTTTTTCGAGTGAACTTGGCTTCATCACTGAATAAAACCGCAAACTCGGGGTTCCTCAATACTCTTCCAATGTACCAACGAGAAAAAGTCGTGCGACGAGGATAGTCCGCCGGACCCATGTGTTGCACTTTTTGAAGGTGATACGGGTAAAAGAGTTGCTCATGAAGAACTCTCCAAACAGCCATTTTGTCAGCGTCCATATCGGAACCTGCTGACCTTGTGCTTGTATCCGGACTCTCCTCAAATCTCTGAAGAACATCCTCTTCGAAACTGGGAGTACGAACCCTGCGCGGAGCACCAGCATTTGGTCTTGTGACGTCACATGTACCAGTATCACGCATTCGCTGCGTATGTCGTGCAAACATGGTGTGAGCTGGAATACTACGATCCGGATATCGTTCTTCGTACAGACGACGGGCAGCTCGTCCATTTTGCCCAGCTTCCCCGTAAACAAGCAGCACGTCCGTGTACTCCATTGAGCTCCACTACACCGTCGCCCTTTTCAGAACCACAGCGAAAGAAATGACACCACGAGTTTGCTTGTACGACAGAACAGTCAACGACAGAACAGTGATATCAAAACACACTGCGATGTCAAGCTGCGCAGTGCTATGGCACGGCACGAACGGAAGAAAAGAGGTGGGGGCGCCACCAACGGAAGTAAAATGGGGCGGGGGTCAGCATTCGGCATCGTACAATCCTCTATACGAGCGCTGCCCGGCGTCGTAAACACGTAAGTCACCACAGCATCACAGACTAAGTAGTAATACAGACGTGAAATGATGTGGCGGCTCGTTTGATACGGGCGAACTTCGCCGATGATTGGCTGCCTGTGACTGTTGATGCCATCCCCGTGTCTGTTTGGCTCATGCATGTTCCGTCAGGTTTCCTATTGGCTTGACTGCCGGCTAGCAGGGCAGCCACCTTACGCTGATTGGCGGTAGGCGTCTCCGCCATGTTGCTAGCCAGGAAAGCCATTTTGCTGGCGTGTGTGGCTTAGTTCGCTGTCCTACCGGCTATTTCACTTCTGTATTCCTAAATATTCTGTGACAGCATCGTCTGTCTCGCACAAAGCCCAACGGGTTGCCCACGCTGACTCTTTCTGGGGCTACAGGGGCTTAACTACACGTTTCCGGCAACATGTTTGTTAACACAAACGGTTGCAAATAATACGGGCTTTCAACCCTCAAGCGTTGTAACATGAATTTTGATACACCCGGTATTTATTTATTCTTAATTCTAGTTCAAATATTTAGTTTAGTACTCAATTTTATTCTTTTGCTTCAAACTCTCCTAATTCGTTTAACATTTTATGTTTACATCATTCATAAAAATTATCTAAAACAGTTATTTTTAAAATAATTTCATTTTTAGTTTTAAACAATTTTTCTTGTAAATCTTTATTAACATACCAAATTCTCTCTTAAATTCAGCTGAAAAATGTAAATTTACTTTTGGATTACTTTTCACTAGTTGCTCTTTTATTTTATTTAATACAATTTGTTTTAAACCATCAAGAAATTTTTTTTGATCTATTACATCTATTTACTTCTAATGCCATAAGTTTTAATCTATTTTCTAATGCAGTTTTACATATATTTTATAATTATCAGATTTATCTTAATTTTTGTTTATTGTATTTGCGGCATCTGTATTTATTTACTTCTTTCGTGATTTTTTTTTGTATTATTGATTGTATTCAATCTAACAAATTTCACATTTTACCATAAGGTTTTCACATTTATTTGGTTTATGTTTGGTTTATTATTTAAATTATTTTCTGAATTAATTTATATCTAATAGTGTAAGTCTTTATGAATTCTAATTTTTTTCCATAATTTTTTGTTAAATATTCAATATTATAATTTTCATATTTAATCATTATATTATTTTTAGTTTTTTAGTATTTTAATTTTTTTAATCGCATAATGGATTCTAATAATATTTAAATTTTTTAATTTAATATGTTTCTATCGAGATATTTAAATAATATGTTTTTTAAATTTAAATATATTCTCAACATTTTGAAAATAATGAGTTGTATTTTACCTGAATGAGATATTGTGTTTGTTGTTAATTTTTGCTTCTACTTAATAGAGAAAAATTTTGATAGCAAAATAATAATTATAATTTAATTTATTTATGGTGATTTCTATTTTATAAATTACAACATTTTCACTTAAAATGTTGATTCATACAGCATGATTACTATTTTTCTATTTCGAATTAAAAATAATGTGTCTCATTTTTCTATTACTTTCATCAATTTTCTGTATTTCATCAATATTTTTTTGCATTTTTTTTTTTTTTTGTAAATTATTCGACAGTAGTTGAATATGAAATAATTGTGTAAAATTGCGTGATTTTCCCATACTTCTTATAATAATTTTTGTTCAATTTTTCATCAGATAATGTTGCTCTCCTAGAACATACAACTGTATACTACTACACTAATACCCAAATGAATAATATTTTCTCTTTATGCTGTTTGTAATTTTTGAACTTACTTTAATTTTCACTGAAATATTGAATAATTTGAATAAAATAAATTTAATTAAAAAAAATAATGTATTTCTAATTTTTCTATTTTTTTCCATTGATTTTGTATTTCAACAATACATATATTTGCAAATTTATTGAAAGGTGTTGAATGTGAAATTATGTAAAAGTTTAATGATTTTCATCTACTTTTGGATAATGAACTTTATTTTGTTTAATTATGAATAAGAAGTAGTCGCTGTGTTCGAATGTACATATATACACTACTGAGATATATTTGTTGCTCACTCCTAGACATCTTCATACCTTTCAGAACGTTAAAAGAAAAATGTATGCATGTATTTGAATGTATGTGGTGTGAAATAATAACTTATTTTAAATGTATACATACTGTCTTCGAATTCAGCAAAATTTTCGCTGAATCTTTTTAACCGCCTTAGGCTAATAAATTTAGTGAAAAGTAATTTTCTTGAAAAATTACATTTTTTTCGAAAAAGGTAGACCAATTAACGAGGATTTTCTTGAAATGACGAGCATTTTGTAAGATAACCATGCAGAGGCCTACTTTATACCAGCAAAGAGTGGTTGTACTTATTTGTTCCATTCTGTGAAGTAATAACAAGCTATGTCCTTATATTTTAACGTGATAATTTGTCTACCTACATTCTAATGCGGGCAGTGGACAGGCTAGGGTAGATTCAGGAATACAGGAAATGTGCCCGACTCTGCCGGTACCTGTTGTGGTGTGGGTCGACGACTAGATGGCCTTTGAACCTGGCCCACCTGCCCTTCAGTAGTCGATCTGGACTCTGGAACCAGTGCTGCCTGTCGTCCCAGCATGCAGGCGGCTGTTTGTTGCACACTGTGGAACACTCTTAATGTTGCTGAAAGGTTATCGCGTTATTGCAAAATAAGATCTCGCGATGTACGTCAAACTGAATGTCTGATTTACTCACGGAAATACCCTCGAGCGGGTCACCATGTATAAATTTCGCCCGGAACGACGGCGTAAGCTGCTAAAAATGGCACAAGGCCAACAATTAACGTTACGAGTGAGAAATGTTACAATGGGCCGTCCAAGTGACTAACCCCACGAGTGTCAATCCCTGAGGCCAAAAACACGAAGAAAAGGTTCCAGAAACTTTAAAACTATTGCACTCTAAATGGTTAGGTCGAAAAGATTGAGCGGCCTCAGGGAGACGAGACCGCATGACACACGCGCCTTACTTCCTCGGTGACCAAGCGAGACTGCCCTACATGGCGTTTGGCGAGGGATGCGGCAGCGCACATTCCCGCCAAACTTGGTGTAATGCTTTTACATGCTATTATAAAACAAAATTATACTCTGAAAAATATTGAAATTTAGCATAAATACATTAATAATATTTACGCCCGTGTCTGCAGTCTTCATAGGGCACTTTCAGAATCCATCGTGCAATGGAAGCAACAAATAAACTTCTGTAAAATACATCAGAATAAATTACGTAATATTTAAAATGTAAACACTCAAGCTAAATCACTAGCAAATTACAAAATAAAGAAAATACAAAAATGACAATAATACCTTTTCTTGGCGGGCTTTCCACAGTGTCCTACTGCCCTATTCGTTTACATTGTACATTCATGGAAAATATATTTAAAGAGTTCTGTAATACAAGTAACGTAACATGTTTAGTGTAAAATCCCTACATATGTGTTTGTCATTAGTTTAGCACAAATCACCTGCGATTCAAAACCGATGCCGTCACTTGCTGTCTGTATTACGTCGTGACGCGTAGCGCCCCGATGCTGCAAACATTCTCACCCAGTTTCTAGCAGCGCTAGTTAATTTTGCAAATTCCACCAATTTGTTAATGGGGCCCTGCTTAGAAAAGTGTAGTCCAAAACTGCTCGATTGAGGCTGGTAGTCCATCATCACAGCTTACGGGAACAGGAGTTTGCCTGCCGTGTAGCGAAGGCCGCCGTTTAGGTGGTTTATGTAAGTGGGGAGGGCGGTCATGTGCATGGAGGTATTAGTATATGTAGTGGAAGCCTTTCAGCAAATTTGAAGCCGGCCAACAGACGACGTTTAAAGACAAGGATAGAGCTAGTGGTAGCAAAAACATGTAAACATAGCATTGAGCTGAATGAAAATGTTTTACTTTTTTGTTAACTACACATTATGGTGAAAGTTTGTGCAGCTCTCGGCCTTACAAACAGATTCGATCGTTGCGGAGGATTATCTGTGTACAGGTAAGAAACTTTTATTTAAATTCATCAAGTTTATAAAGTACATACACACAGCGAGAGCTAATTTGGTTTTTTCATATTTCTGAAGGAATTGTAAACTGTTGTGTATGATTCAAATAGAGAATTTGCGCGAATTTTTGTAAAAAATTACATAATTACATTGCTTTCTGCTATTGTTTTGCCATCCAAAATATGGCGACTCATGAAAAATAATGTCCTGCGCCTGCGCAGTTCGAAAATGATCGGCTTCACACGATTACCATTGAAATGTACGGCAGGTGCCACTCCATAGACTAATGCCTCCATGGTAATGTGCCCGAGACCCGGCCGCAGTAGGCCAAATGTTGGAGGTGGCAGAACAGGCGTCTGCGGCACATGTCAATTCTTATACGGTTATCATAAGTTAAAAAGTTACTTAAACTATGTTTATTTGTACTGACGGAGATGAACTACGTCATATTTGTTGTAGAGTACTTTTTGATTTAGATATAAATACAGGACGAACATAGCAACTAGCGTGCGGTTATGAAATTCTTTGATTGTGCTGTTATTAGTAGTAGAGGCTTGAGTTGCATGATTTACTAGTAAAGTTAGGAGAGTACTGTAATATGCCAATTTTATACCTATTGTTTTACTAGCCATACAACACATATTATATACGAGGAATGCCTGGAATTTATTTGCTCTAAAAAAACATTTTTATTGGCAGTTTCGCATAACAGATTTAGAATCACAACGCATATATCACTATGGCTACCGGAGAAAAAATAAAGTAACACAGTCATTATGGAAAATGTTTAAAATTTGTAGTATCTGATAATCATGACTTCAAATATGTGTATAGAACCGATATCATGGACATACGCCATTGCTTGCGAATGTTGCCGTCTTGCAGAAAACATCCACAATAAAACGAAAAACAACAACAAAAACCAACAAAGAAAAGTCGAACGTTAGCTGTTGTCAACAAACAAATAACATACATACAGTCCTAGAGAGGGACATAGTCGTAGCCACAAAGTGGAACAGATAAAAAACAAACAACAAAAAAATTCAAAAAATTAATTCCTAGCTGGAATATAGTCATGTGATGAAAGACGACACAACAAAAACGAACGAGAATACAGAAAAGAGACTTATGAAAACAGGTAATAGACAGAAAAACACAACGAAGACAACACAAAAGACGAGAGACGAAATGAGTGTGAACAACGACGAAACACGAAAAAAACAGACGTAAAACGGACGAAAAAGTAGAAGGCTTCTTGGACGACAACACTTCAAATATGTGTGATCAATAAGAAACCCAAAAATATAGTGGCCCACTTAAAACAGCCGAACTTCAAGTATGCAAAAGACCCTCGACCACAAAAGGTCTTCGTGTTTACACATGTACACGTTATTAAGGTCGGTTACGATGCACACATGTACGTAGTAACTGTAACCGTAATAACGTGAACGAGTATATGAACGAAGTCCTGGGGTTTACGATGGCTTTGTGCGTCCATGTAGCCTATGTTGGAAAATGGCCGCTGGTGTCAGCTGTTCGTTATTTTGGTTCTGGTGAGCCAATATAATTTTGTGTTTTTTTTATGATCTCGCGTATTTTACGTCATAATTATTAGATACTGTAAATTTCCTACATTTTTCGTATTTACTGTGTAACTTTTTTTGTGTGTTTCCTGGATTTTAGTTAAATGTATAAGTAATTTTTTTTTCCAGAAGAAAAAATCTTTTCTTCGTTAGACACTACGAACCACAACTGAATATGTTTTGCCAATGATAAATTGAAAATATATTTTGACGGGACAGTCAATAGAAATAAACCGCTTTTAACATACCGGTAAGCTTAATTTATTTAACGTCATAACACATCGAATAAAACAATAAATAAAATTTCGGTTAAGGGATATTTGAACCACGAGTTCAAAAGACATGTTTGTCGCAGTCAGATTGTGTCCTTGCACACTCAGCTACAGAGCATTGGTACAAAATTCGGTGAATTTAAATGTTATTAGGTTTTAATATTGTAACAGGGAGAGACAATTTTGAAGTTGATTTTATAGTCTTGATATGATTGTTTGAGAGATTGTGTATATTTAAGAGTATTAACACAAAAGTAAGGTGTGATATTTAACATCGACACATTGTGCAAGATACCTAATTTTCGTATTATTTTGTATATACGGCAGCACGGCACTAGGTTATTTTCCTTTTCGACACCCTGCCATCTTGACAAATCGCAAGCACGACCATTCGCGGGCATAGCAGAAATCTGCCATGACAGAAAAATATAACATGTTCTATAAAGTTTCTGGGCAAGCTTTCGGGTACGGAATCTACTATGCCCTAAGACAGACCCCTTCGGAGGGTGCTGGAATGTGGCTCACGTGGAAGCAGAAATGCTAATAGAAATTGGGTATAGAAACTGCTACGAAATTGGGCATCGTGTGTGGCCGGCTTAAGCAACGAAGGTAGGAGTGACATTGAGCGGAAGTGTTTTAAATAATATTTTGTGGAGAAATGAATTACTTAATAATAGACTGTAGGTAACACAAACACTATATTTTAACTTCCTTGTTTACACATAAAAACTTTGCATTTGCAAAGACAACTTAAACAAGACACGACTACACTGTCAATAATGCCAACATAACAATGTTGATGAGTTCTACCAAAACGAATGTTTGATTGCATATTTAACATTCCTTCTCAATCAAACATATATAACTTGATACTAACCTAAGGTACAATTTAATCTGAGACCTAAGTTTTGTACCAATCGTTCAAACTTCATTTTTCCAAGAGGCTTTGGTAAAGCCATCTGCCAACTGTTCATCAGACTTGATATAGTTAAGGGCTATCACTCCATAATTAACCACACCTCTAACAAAGTGATATTTATAATATCAACATGTTCGAGATGTTTGTGGTTTTCTGGGTTTTTCGACACATATATAGCCGACTGATCACCTTCGTAAATCGTCACGGGTTATTCCACATTTACGCCCAACTCCATCAGAAGACTCTTCAGTCACAGTGTTTCACTTACCCCAGAACTTCAGGCAATATATTCGGCCTCAGTTGAAGACAGTGATACTGACTGCTGCTTGGTAGAGTACCAGGTAACCACCTGCATCACATAGCCTGAAGTTGACTTACATTCTGGTAAACTGCCAGCCCAATCCGTGTCAACATATCCTTGTAGAGTGGGGCACTTGTTCCTCGATGTATATACCAGTTGCAGTTTCGTTGTACCTCGAATGCATCTAAGGATCCTTTTCAAAGCTTTCCACAAGTCAATCCCCAGGTGGTTTTGGAAGCGGCTCAAAAAGCTGACTGCTGCACTTAAGTCTTGTCGAGTGCCCAACATGGCGTACATCAGGCAACCTATGAGTACTCTACACCTCTTCTCAAGTACTTTATCATCAGATCTGTCTGCGATGTCCAATCCGACCTCTTGAGGGGTTGACATAGGTTTGCAATCAGACATTTCGAAGCAAAGTAGAATGCTCTCTAGGTATTTTGCTTGATCCAGTGTTATTTCTTCATCCTTTTGACAAATATTTATGTCTAGGAAGTTTGAGACTGTTCCTAAATCTGTCGTTTTGAATCAGGAAGCTAGTTTTTGTCGAATCAGGATTACTGCTTCATGATTTGTTCCCGTCAGCAACATTTCATCTACGTACAAGATAAGTTAATTTCAAGCTTACAGTAAAGGCAATAGTCACACCTAGAACACTTGAATCCCAATTCGATCTTGAATGAGTTTAATTCTTCATTCCAGTACTTTGGTGACTTGTGCAGCCCATACAGTGATTTGTTTAGTTTCAACACTTTAACCAGTGCCCCATTAATCGAGTTGTTTACAGCATCAATACCTTCAGGCTTGGTAATGTAGACCTCTTCCTCTATTCTCCCATTTAAAAAGGCGCTTTTGACGTCAAGCTGGTAAATTGTTATTTTGTACTTGAGAGTAATGACCAGAATTAATCTCCTAACAGGTAGCTTAGCCACTGGGGCCACCAAACGGGTTTTGTTCTTGGTGTCTTCATCTTGACTTCCATTCTTAATTTTGATCACTCATTTGGTGCCAATGAGTTTCTGATTTATTGGGAGGTCTACTTCAGTCCAGGTATTGTTTTCTTCCATTGCATTGACTTCTTTTTCTATCGCTCTCTTCCACATTATTGCTTCTGGTCGATCAAGGGCTTCAGCATATGAGATAGAGGTTCACCAAAGCAACTGTTAGAAAAAAGGCAGTTATTATGAAATTTACTTGGCATCTTTAACAACTCTCGACATCACAAAGAACGAACATGTTGAACATCAGGATGTTGCATCGTTTCTTTACTGTCAGTACCAGTAGATGTGCCTTCAGTACATGAATTACTTTCATGCTTCTGACTCAGCATCATTTTGGTGAAATACCAATTCAGTTTGGTTGTTAAATTCGAAATATTCATCTTGTTCTTGGTTGTCACCATTCTCTTCTGACTCAACAGGCATTCTATTTTTCCTTATTAAATCTTCATTTCGACAATTTTTATGACAAAATATTACATGACAGGCAACAATAACCTTCTTTTCTTCAGAGAAATATATCCTGTACACTTTCGTATTTTCACCATACCCCACAAATACCCCCTTTTTATTCTTCCTATCCCACTTTCTGTGGGCTTTCTTGGGCACATGTACATAGGCGTCGCAACCAAACACTTGGAAGTAGTCTATCTTGCTGGGTTTACCACACCATAATTCAAATGGGGTTTTGTCTTTCATTGAGCTTGTACATGTTCTATTTATTACATATACAGATGTATTGACTGCTTCGACCCAATATTCCTTTCCCAGGCTTGATGAAGAAAACAGGGTCCTGGTTGCCTCTACAACGGTTCTCATTTCCCTCTCAACTTTGCCATTTTGTTCAGCAGCATATGGGATTGATTTTTGATGCTTGATTCCTTTATTCATCAACAGTGTTGCAACCTCGTTGACCACTTCTGTACCACTGTCCCTCCTGATGGTATTCACTATAAATCCTTTTAAATGTTCTGCTGCGGCCAAGAACTCTTTGAATTTGGACACTGTTTCAGTCTTGCTCTTGAGAAAATATACAGTTCTGAAGTGTGAAAAATCATCCTTGAAAATCAAAAAATTTGTGCTCTGCCAATGCCGTTCACTTCCATGGGTCCATTTAAATCGACATGAACTAGTTCTCAAGGATGATCAGTTTTAATTTTAGTTTGCCATTCACACAATCTTCACAGAAATTGCAACTTTCACTGTTAGTGTACTTTATATTTGTGGTGTATGAGTGTAAGGTAGTGTAGAGCAGTGTGAAGTGATGGAACTGATATACACGAGTGTAGGGTGTTCTATGACGGACGTGTCGAGAGGAGCGTGAATGTATTGTAAGCATTTTGAGCAATATGTATTAAAGTGAGTGAACATGGAGTTCTGTGTATTTATTACAGACATCACAATTGGCGACGAGGATGAAAAATATGTTGTAATAATAGGGTAGTGATCATCAGTGCTACAGTGATTGCGGAATTAAACATGGATGAAGTAACGGAGAGTTCGGCGTCGGTGCCGCCATTACAGTCGTCCACAGGATCGTGGCGTGTTCTTGGCAATGTAGGTTCAATAGAAACGTATGATGTGTCGCAAG
>PNEQ01068627.1:0-18579 GCA_003012365.1 Medauroidea extradentata | reverse complement strand
TTAAAAGTTCGAATATACTGTGCATGGATTTACGAGATTCGTAACGGTAATTAATAGCGCCGTTAGAGTAGACGCAGAGAAACCAGTGTTATAAGACGTTAACTCGCAGGTATTTATATCTAAGATTACCACCTACTGAGTATAGCATGTATTCAGCCCCCGTGCATTTAATGAGTACATATTGTAGCTAAAATTTATCTGAGCACTGTAACGTAAAAGTAAACATTATACAAGACTATGTAAATAAAAGCACGTGGCAATGTTGATGTTTAGGCCTACATGTAGCGGAAAGATATAAACTGGCCTAAAATAGAAATTAATCAGGGCTTTTTTTAGTGCTCACTTTATTCCGAATCACCTATATTTACCGTCGAGCCGATTGCGTGTGTGTGTTTGAGCACAAGCGCACGTGTGGACTGGTGACTCTCACCAGAAACGTTGTTGTCAAGTTTCTTACTGCCCTATGCCATGCATCTAAGACATGCACCCTACGTTTGGCAGTGCCAATTATGAACTGTCCAGCTTTCACTTGTTAAAAAAATAGTGATTTATAAACATTACTGTGTATACATCATTAAATAACACAGTAATTATATTTAATAGATAGGATTTAGTTAAAAATTAGAAAAAGGACATATAATCGTAATATCACAGGCACAAAGACAGACTACCGTATCCAAGGCAAGGGCATGAGAAATCAGTAGCAAAAAAGTTGCGGTGGGCACATGATGAAAAAGAGGTGAGTGAACTGCCTTTTAGGAGTGGTTAGCCGGGTGAAGGGAAAGAGACAAGCGGGTCGCTGAAGGCCGTGGGATGGGAAGGGGCATTTGGTCCAGCCAACTGGCCACCGCATCGTGCGGGAGCAAGGGAAGGCAGCAACATATATTTTTAGAAGAAACACGGTGTGTGCGGCTGTACAGATTTTGAGAAATAACTGAAACCATTTGCGGCTATAATAAATGCAACGCCTTTATCTGCTATTTTCTTTCAATTTTTTTTATTATTATTATTATTTCCCACGGTTCCTGGAAAAAGGGATGTTACTTCAAGTGGGTAGTATAATCGAGAGTTAACTGTAATATGTATTTATGTAAAATGTAACAAAATATTGAGTTCATATTGAAACGGAATTTACAAGTAAAACATCATTCCCAGGGATATTAATACAATACGAAATTCTTTACGGAACCAAAACACGAAGAAAGTGGGTTGAAAAAAGATTAACAATTGAGGTTATGTTTTCCAGTATTTATTGAATTTTAATTTTTTCGTTTTGTCCCATGTACATTTTATGCCTACCTTTTTAAATGCCTCTTTTTGTTAAATATGTGGAATAAAATATCAATGTGAAGGAAAGAATCCCTTAAATAACCTATTTCTTACATACAAATCCTTTACTTAAGTCACCTAGAAAGCAGACTTGACAAAGTACTACTTATATGCTTGGATAAGCAATACTTATTTGATTATGAATACTAGTGAAAAAAGTAGCACTTATTTTGTGACTAAGCAGTACTTTTTTGAAGTGATAATTCAAGAAGAATTACTTGACGCAGTCACAAAAAGCAATACTTTCTAGCACTATGAACTGAAAACAAACTGTGCCTAGTACGGATATAATTAGCACTAATTTCAAGTACCACTTATATCACTACTATGAATTTCAGCCTAAGTGTCACATTTCAGTTCTTGTCTCAGGTAATTTTACATTCATTTTACAGTCAAGACAATGCAAGGCATCATATGACTGATGTTGAAGAATGGCTTGTAGAAGGAAATTCAGGGTTCTTAAAGCAATATACAATAAAAACTCAAGGACTTTCAAGGAATTTTCAAACAGTGTCTACCAATATTTCAAGGACCACAGTAAATTACATTTGAACGTTTAAAGTTTTATTTCCAATAGTTCTATTACGGTTTTCTTCCCTCCCCCTCAGAACTGAAGTTCACAGATGTTAAATGAACCAGAAATTTTCAATATCATTCAAATTAACACATTCATATTAAATGAAACTCCTTCATATTTATTAAAACGTTTCATGAAAATAAATTACACTGAGTCACAAATTAAGTACTTATAAAGAGTGACATTTTGTTTTCAAAAATATTTAATCTGTTACCAGTTCTAATGTAAACAAAGATGGCTGATGCCAAGCTCCTGGTAATAAAAGGTATTAAAATTACCACTAATTACATACTGTAACTGAATAAATAAAAAATAAGTCTGACATACTGTAACTGAATAAATAAAAAATAAGTCGGCAAAGTGAAACATCGCCAGTCGCTAATTGTGCGACGTACACTGCGAAAAATCATTGGTACATAGCACCGCTTCGGTGCAACTTCAACCTGAAAAACGTGGGAGACATTCCACTTTGCAGCATGCACTGCACGCTAGACCAGAAAGTGTATTAATTTCACCAACACTGCAAAACATCTGTTAAAGTCAAGTAAATTATATTACAGAAATAACTCGTACATAATTTGGTTTCATATTTCTGAATTCTTAATTCCAATGGTAAGCGTCAACTATAAAATAAACTTGTTCGTCAATGATCATCGTAATTGTTTAGACAATTTTACGTTGCATTACATTCAGTATCAAAATAAATACTTATACAACATGCTGGACAGCTACTAACGCCTATGTCCCCAAAAATAAAAATTACAAATCATTGCATGATTGTCGCATCGCAATGTTTTGTTTACGTTTCTGGACCAGAGATGTTAACTACGTCAAGTCCGAAGTACGACACTACTAGAACAAAATGGTTGCCACAAGAATGGATTATAGTTAGTACCAAAATATTCCACTGGAATGAAAATGGAACATCACTGCGCTACTAGTTTCACAGTCAGCCATCTTTAGTGTTTGTCTCGCGCGTGGACTTTCCCAACTGAACGTAGCATATCTATGATGTCTCAAAATACAAACAAAGTTTATTGTAAACACTGCAACGATAATAAACGGTAGCTAGTATGTAGTAAAATGGTTCAGTCGTTAATTGTAAATCACTTTCTAATTCACAAATATTTTAATACGTGTGTCGGCAAAGCAAAAAAATATTGATTTCTTTAAAGTACGGTACGACTCGCAGAAGTCGAAAACAAAAACTAGAAAGAGAAACGGAACTTGGAAAATTACTGTAGGCCCTATTGATCGGAAAGTTACTATTTACCTGTAAATTTTTATTCACAATCTTTACTACGTAAGTACCAGTAAATACTGCTGATCACGAAATGTGCTCCCACCAAATGTGATAATACAATTATGCACAAAATTAGGTTGCCAAACAAAACCAACGTAACCTCCAAGGTCTAGTAAGATACAGTAGAACCCTGTTATAACGTTTTTCAAGGGACCTGAAAAAAAAAAAGTGTTATATACAGGAAAATGTTATAAGCAGGAATCAATATTTTTACACCAATAAATGGATACTACATGAAAGTAACTCAAAATGTGATAGTTTATGTACAGCAGATAAGCCTATAATGAGAATAAATGAGACTATAGTTACTGTGCTGTCAGAAACATGTTGAATACATACATTGTATGTATAATATAGGCTTTCCATTTGTCTTCTGTAGGTTTATGATAGTCATCTTTAGGATCACAGTCTTAAATACCACTGTAATGTACACTTAAGATACTTTCCCAGACAATTTGTTTTTTACAGATATTTTTAGTCTACAGCTTACTTATATTATTTAAAATAATACAGCTAAGAAAAATTTTACCAGAGTTTTGGTTAATCTCTGAGAAAAAAGTGATGTTATACCTATGCAGGAAATGAAAATACCAGTGTTGTTATAAGCAGGAAATTAAAGCATTATGCTTTATGGAAAAATGGTGGGACCAAAAAAAAGTGATGTTATATGCAGGAAAATGTTATATCTAGAAATGTTATAACAAGGTTCTACTGTATATAAATTTAATCAAACTGCACAGATCTTGTTTTTCTGCATATACAAATAGGCCTATATGTGTGTTTTATGCATAAGAAAATAAAATTGGTTAAAAAAACTTAGCAGAAATCCTTAGAATCGTACTCGGAATCGAAAAATAGAATCCCAATTTTAAGAATCAATGTTGGAATCGGAATCAGTAAATTTTAGGAATCGACCCAACACTAATTGTGTGTATGTATATATATATATATGCTAAAATCGAAACCAAACTACTCATCTACATTCAACTAAATCAAACCAAGTTGCGTTCGATTCTGATGAGTACATCAATTTATGTGATGCAGTTAAAAAGGCAATGAATTAGGAAAAATTATTATATTACAGGCAATTTCAGAGTCCACTGCACATGCATAAGTACACACAAGATGCAATAACATATGTACGCATATATGGCCGCCCATATTTGTTTATTACATTTACAAGTAATCGTATGTGGGATGAAATAACAGAACTTTTGTTAGCTGGACAAGAATCGGATAGCCATAACATTTGTGCTTGTGTGTTCAAACAAAAAGCTAAGTATTTAATGGATTTAATTGTCAAGTATCATATTTTTTAGAGAAACACGCTGTTGGATGTATTCTATTGAATGGCAAAAGTTAGCATTGCCACAGACGCATTTTGATTTGGATGGTTGAAAAAATTGCACCAGATTGAATTGACCAAATTATCTCAGCATAAATACCAGATTTCAACATTCAGGGTGGCTACAAACTGTTGGGAATATAATTCCTGACTTTTGCCACCAAAATAGAACATTTTCCCTAACCTAATAACTATTTTATTAACCCAAATTCTTATGCTTTTTAAAAGGAATCATTTTTTCTTTGTCAAACTCAATGCACTTTGCACATAGTACAAGTTCAATATGCTACAAATACAGTAAAACGTCGATCATCCGGGTGTGGATTAACCGTTCGGCGGATTATCCATGCGCCGTATGGCATTATTGGTTTTTAAATTGGGTTAAAATGTTTTGATGACCAAATGTTTTTTTTACATTTATTGCTATGTTCACTGTATGTGAATCTGCAAATGTATCTGCTTCATAATTGTAATTTCAAACACGTAACGTATTTGTTATAACTACAGCAAAATACATAACTGCGCATGATGAGCGCAACAATAGCTAGACTGCAGTTTGGTCGGTGAAGGCCGGGGAGAGGTGAGGCGCCGTGCAGGCGGGCGGGCGGGCAGGGCCGGACAGACAGCAGGTGGGGCGGGCGGTGTGCAGGCCAGCCGATCGATACGCATGCGCAGCAAGGCACGGCAGTGTTCCATGCGTGAACGTAAAACGTGTTTAAAGTGGTAACCTGTAAAATACTGCAAAATGTCGCTTAAACGGAAGAGAATGGTTTTGACAGTTAAACAAAAGTTAGATTTGATTGAAAGATTAGAAAAAGGTGAATTAGTGAGTACTGTAGCAGCTGATTATGGCATAGGTGTACAGACAGTCAGAGACATAAGAAAAAGCAAAAACAAGCTAATGGAACTTGCCAAAAATTTTGACAGTGGGGCGGGGCCTTCAAAACGCAAAAGCATGAAAAAATCATCATATGAAGAGTTAGACGTTGCTATGCTGCGTTGGTTTAACCAGAAGAGAGCAGAAGGAATACCTGTGTCAGGACCTTTGTGTGCGGAGAAGGCTAAATTCTTTCATGAAGCCTTAGGATTGGAAGGTGAGTTTAATGCATCTACAGGTTGGCTAAAACGATTTAAACAAAGATATGGTATTCGTGACATCACCATACAGGGGGAACGGCTTAGTGCTGATGCACCAGCGGCCGACGCATTTCGTGTCGAATTTCAAAAATTTGTTGAAGAAGAAGGGTAACTCCTGACCAAATTTACAACGCAGACGAGACTGGGTTATACTGGAAATGTTTACCGTCAAGAACTTTAGCTTTTGAAAATGAGAAACATGCTCCTGGACGCAAATCATCTAAAGAACGATTCACTGCAATGTGCTGTGGAAACGCATCTGGTAATCACAAACTCAAACTTTTAGTGATAGGTAAAGCAAAAACACCGAGATCGTTCTAGGGCATTGATACTGCGAATCTTCCAGTACATTATTACAACCAAAAGGGAGCATTGATGATGAGAGATATTTTTTCAAAGGTGGTTTAAAGAAAAATTTGTTCCCAGTGTTCAGTCTTTCCTGAAAGATAAAGGCTTACCGCAGAAAGCAGTTTTGCTGTTAGATAATGCTCCCACACATCCCAACGAGACCGTTCTTACCTCAGATGACGGCCTAGTGACAGTAAAATTTCTTCCACCCAATGTCACTTCATTGATACAGCCCATGGATCAAGGGGTCATAGAGTCGATGAAATGTCAATACAGATCGGACCTTTTGAAAACTCTTGCAAATGAAGAAGACGAATTGACAAAATTTTGGAAGAAACTCACGATTCTATATGCGTTGTACGGGATTTCAAAAGCATGGGCGTATGTGAAACCAGAAACACTTAATCGTTCGTGGCGAAAAATCCTTCCAGAGGTAGAAGAACCCAACTTTCTAGGTTTCCCGCATGATCAACCAAGTAACACTGAAATGCTTACACTAATTTCTAGTCTAAATAAATTTGAAAATGTTGACGAGGAAAACCTACATGAATGGCTTCATATTGATGCATGTGAACCTGGCTTCAAGCAAATGACGGACGAAGAAATAATACACGCAGCAACTACCGCGACTGACAGTGAAAGCGAATCACCGGAGAGCGAGTGTGTGAAGACATCACCAGTTAACACGTGAGTCATACCGCAGCTCTGCAGTGTGTCGACAAGTTGCTTGATTACATGGAACAATGTGAATTTGATTACAGCGATATTGTATCCGCTAGAAAAATTCGTAATGAGATTAAGAAGAATCGCAACATGTCACAAAAACAGTTGAAAATAACCAACATGTTTAAGTAATGTTTACACAGACAGTGCAGAGTAAACGTCTTTTTTTTTGTGTGTGTGTCAGTTGTACAAACTTTGAAGTGTGATCCGTTTAAAGCACGTTTTATTTTTGAATGAATACAGTATTACTGTACATGTGTTGAATACATAATTACGTAGGTATTTTATTGTAAAAATGTTTGATTTGTTTTTCCTATAGTGTTAGAATAGACACAAACTGTACACAACACATTCCATTCTCCTCCGCAAGAACTAGGCGGCAATATGTGCCGCACAGCTGGCTGGCTCAAGGACAGGCTGGCTGGCTGTGACTTATCTGCTGAGTGAAATGGCAACTGCGCAACAGCCGCTTACCCGGCAACGTTACAGTGACGTCACGCCACGTGCATTCCGCCGAGTTACTATGGGTGGGAGGGGGAGTGGAAGAGATAGAGAAGCGCTGCCGTGCCAACCAGGCTGGAGATGACTCGGGCCGTAAGATAACAAACCATTCACGTTTGTTTGGATAAAATGTTGTTGGAATTGAATTTCAAATACTTCTTGTACGTGTGCTCGCATATACGTTAAGTGCGTTTGTGATTTTGAAAACATGAGCAAGGCAAACATTGTAGGTAGGACCTACGTCAATTTACACTTCAAAATAAAATAAAAATTCGGAAATTTTAATTTGCTCCAAGATATTACTACCGATAATAATGTACAGTAACATTGTCATGTTACGTTAAACAAAGCCAATAAAGGTTGCATGCATGTCTCTTTGTCACTCCCTCAACCTAGGGCGGACACATGAGTAGTCCACGTGGTTCAAGGACAGATACTATTCGAGCGCCGGGTATTTTGTGTATTATCCGTGTTTTTCGATTATCCGTGATTTGTCTGACATTAATTAACACTGATAATCGGCGTTTTACTGTATAACAATTGTTTTGTTTTCAAACAATTCTTGGACTGGGGCAAGTTAAAAATCAAATAAGTATTATTGATATACACCACTGCATCAAATTGTGAGTCAAAGGAAACCAGACAATTCATGCAAACACAAAAGTAAACATCCAAAAATATGATTTTGTTTGTCTGCATATAGTATTATCCGGTTTTGTCTCACAAACCATTTGCTGCTACTATGTGTGTCCAAAGTACTTCTACAATTTGTAATATTTGTATGAAAAAATCACGCCTCAAAAGCACTGATTACATAGTATACACACTAACAACATGTGTGTGTTCTATTTTTGGAAGTTTATTAAGAATGCCTATAACAATTAGAAAAATTAAAACTGAATGTTATAACTCTTAAATACATCTCGATGGCAAGAAATTAACAGCAATACCAAACTTATTGCTTCTCATATTCAACAAACTGCATGTACTACACAAATAAAATATTTGAGCAACAAATTCTTACTTCAAGAAACACAGATTCAGTAGTTTATACACAATTAACAATATATTTTGCGTACTCTAAATCCTGTATTTGAAATAAAATAATTAAATCAAAATTACAACCAGTTGAAACTTAAGTAAATCATTTAAATTACATAAAAAATTTAAAGTAATACCAAATTTATAGCTTGTTACATTGGCAAGTTAATACACAATTTCATGTAGCACACAACTTAATTATGTGTTAGGAAAATTCACATCCCATAATAAAAATATTTCATAATTACTTACTACCTAAACTTTCTGCTCTTTAGTTACAGTCCAACATATTTTGATGTGTGATGCATTGTTTTCTGCCTAATGCAGTTTAAAAAAGTTATAACCTACAACAAACTAAGTATAATGAAAAGTTCATTACTTTATAGCAGAAAGAAGTTTTTAATGCAATAAGAGACATTTTGTGCGTTTTGTTAAATTTTGTTCTCCATTGTTCTTGGCATACAATGTACGATTTTGGTTTAAATGGACTATAGCCTCTTCGGGACGAATTCTAAAAGAAATTTTAACTGCAAGCAAGACAATTGGACACAAAAAGTACTTTATTGTGTTTTATTCAATACGTATATAATCACTCTTATTTATCATTGCTAGATGTAATAATTTAAGCCTGTATAACTATATAACTTCCAACAAATTAAAAATCAGTAAAACCAATCTTTTGGCTGATAAATGTTAAACTTACTTTACAAAAAATAATGCTATTATGAAGCAGTGCTAAACAAACATTACAAAATTTACTATCTATTTTGTGACACTTTCATCTGCCCTCAAAAATTGTCACTAACGGTATGCGTAGGAGATTTTTGCAACAACTGAAATTAATAGCGTAATGCACTGAAAGTCTGACAAGTATCACGGCAGTAAAATTACTGCAACAACTTACAGCACTGCACTAGGAATTATAATACCCCAGTATGCCACCATGCACACTTAGTGTTCAGCAAAGCAAGTAATACTGAGCAGAAATGTTGCAGTGGCCCAAAATGTGTACTTTTGGAGTTTACCAAGAAATTTTAAAAAGGGTTAACTGAATACATAAAAAAAAATATTACTTACTAAAATGATATGTTAGCAAAGTTTATATTTATGTAACTGAATGTACGTACAAAGTTCACTAAAGACGAACACATTCAAATTCATCCCATCGACACGCTACGAAATCTATTAAGAAACAAATATACCTGAATGCTCCGAAGCCGCAAAAAGATTATAATTAGTGTGAACTTTCAACACCATATAACTATTCAGCATTACAATAACATTTAAAAGGCCATAATACTGCAAAAGAAAAGGAGAATAACCTTTTGAGGCCCTTTTTGTTGTTTAGCTTTGACGCGGCCGCCTGGAGCAGACGGCGCGCGGCTGCTTATTGGAGTAGCGGCCGCTACGACCTGTGGAACATATAAATTACTTGACAGTCTCACTAAGCCCCTATCTGATTGTGACAGGAACAATTGTAGCATGTCATATTAAGAGACTGTATATAATATAAGTACATCAGTTAATTGTTTTAATGCAACATAATTTTTAAGGTTAATTCAACATTATTGATGAACAAGCATTAAAACCTAACACAAAAAACATTTTATCCCTAAAATATAAAAAGTTATATTTTGTCAAGAACTAAACATAATGTTACATTAATACTGACAGTAGATATACTTATTGTATACAAAGAAATTAATATTTCTCATCAATGGTATGGTTAGTTAATCTACCAAACAACAAAATTATCAAGTCACTTAAATCTTAACCCAGATATAACTCTGAAGCCATAAAATTATTAAGATTCCAAATTCATTTGTGCATTTGATAGCAGTAATTTGTTTTTCTTTCAATGACAGCTCACCGACAACAGATAACTTAGGATACTTCACTGTAAAGTGCAAGAATGGATAGTCAAGTATATGTAAATGTACTGAATGACAATGAAAGTGATTGCATATTAGAATTTCCTCAAATAATACTCTTAACTGCACAAACCAAAACAATATAATAATAATAATAATAATAATAATAATAATAATAATAATAATAATAATAATAATAATAATAGTAATAATAATAACTGGCGCTTGAACTACCTGTTAGCAAAAGACTACAACATAAACAAAATGTTAGAAATTTACACCACCAAAATGTTTGATGCACAACACCAAAAGCAAAAATATGTTAAGTACTCACACCACACAAACATCAAGAACCATTTCCATCACCTCCACCCCTTAACCATGTATTAAAAAATTAAATAATGTTAATTAACTTTTTCAAAACACCTCTGCATAGCCATGAGACCAATATTTGAACGGAATTACCAACCATCACAAAAATACTTTGAATAAAACTTAACGCAGACCACCCTATCTTCGTTAGAACCATTACTTCTTAACAATCAACCCATAAAAATGAAACATTCAATAATATTAAACTTTTTATAGTAACAAGTTGCAAATTATTTTTTGGTTGCTCGCATGAACATAAAATCTTCGAGACACTGGCAAAATAATTTTCAGTCAAGAACTATCATTCACTTTGTACTTTACAAAATCAGGTTATATTTTCGTAGTTACAGCAGTCTAAAAAAAACAGCTTTAAGCCATTTTGAAAGGCCCAAAAATCATGTTTGTAACAAGCACACTGAATTTTTTAAAACATAGAAGCACAGTTTAAAGTGTGTGTTCTTTTCGTAGATAAATTTAATACAAATAAATCATGTGGTTTTGCATAAAAAATACACGTGGCACATTGCAAAGCTGTCCATGCACAAGTCAAGAACTCCTTTTAAGAGGATCAGAAATGACGGAGCTGTAAGGACGATCTTGAAGTGTGTATGAAAGGCTGCATCGTTATGAGCCGAGCATTGAACTGTCACGTAAGATTCCCGCTTATTCTATTAATACTATAGGACTTTAAAAGGTGACCAAATTATTTTACTGGTGGAAAAGTCTATACCAAAACTCAGTGCACATTTCTACCTTATTTTCACATAAATCAGGTTAGTAAAATTTTTAATATGGCAGTCTGAAAAATCTGTTTTTAGCTATGCTGAAGGACTTAAAAAAAAGTGTTTTTAAAGAGTACTGTGTTGGAACAATGATATTCCACAATTGTCCTAAGTGTGTTTATTCTTTCCGTACGTTGGTACAAAGGAACCATGTGAATAGTTAAGTAAAAAAATGTATTTCCATGTACACAATGCATTTGAAGTGTAGGGTAGGTTGCAAACTAAATACATGCTGTTGGTCCAAAATTAAAGGCGCTGGTTCACATGACAGCTGACAGTCCAGATTTACTTAAGAGAACCTACATTGCAGCAAATATTTAAAGTGAAGATAAATTATAGCACAAACATAACTTTGTGAATGTATCCTGAAAGATAATTAAACAAAGTAAATAATTACACACTGATACGCTGATACTGTGCACTGCATGCAAACAAAAAAATTTTTATTCAAAGTTGAACTATTATGCCCCACAAAATAGAAGTTTCAATAAAATCTTTTGGTTTCTTTTTGAAAAATAGATACTGTATTTCGGTTTTTCAATTTTCAATAACCTGTCCAACATATTCAACCTCATGTTTCTTTTAATTTTCTTTTTTTCTTACATATAACCTACTTTAAAACTTACCTTACCTTAATCTAACATAATTTACATAGTTTTTTTGCTGTTCAGCAGCTTTTTCCAGTCTTTCGCTTGCTTCTTCTAAGAGCTATTTTACGCTATATATTTCTCCTTTTCTGCTTTTTCTATTTGTGTTTATTCTAAAGCTATTTTATAATTTAATTTTTTACTAACTGTACTTTATCTCTTTTCTTCATCAGCAGTTCCCTCTTCTTGGACTCTGTTTTTTGTCGTGCAGCTTCATCTAAATCTTTATTTTTTTCTCTTCAAGTTAACCTGGTAACTTGCTAGGGTAGAGCATGCCGTAGTCAAGATCTCTTTGGTAATGAGGACTAGCTGTGGTTTCATTGCAAACAATCCCATAAAGAAGGGCACCATTTAAATGTATTTTTCAGACATAGAACCTTTCATATGTCAACAAACAAATGCACTTTCGGAGCCAAGTTGACTGATGAAGTAACGTTCATGAACACCCCCCTGCACTGACAGATTGACAGCAACCTGCAAATTTTTCTTCACAAATTAAAGACAGAAAACCTGTTCGTTTAACAGTTAATGGATGATATAACTCACAAAAGAAACACCAATAAAGAAAGTAAAAAAAATAAATGAAAAAGTGACTTTCAGTGACTTCAAATACAAAAAGTGACTTTTAGTGGAAAAAGAGACAGTTTTTGAGGCATGTCAAGATTATAAACAGTATAAAGGTACAAAATTAGGCCAATTGGTCACAACATAACCCTCTTTATTTCATGCAGTAAAATAAGGAAAATTAATCAAGGATGGTTAAAGTGAAGTTTACAAAATTTTAACTCAATACATTCATGTACGTACGTTTGCCTATTCCACAGTAGATGCATACGCAGACGCAGATATATTTTGGGCACACAAACATAAAAATCTTTTGCGTTTCAAGATTGCAATGCTATTTATCCTGTACGTCATAACGCATTTCTTGTCTTTTTTTTTACACATTCGCATCGTAGTAAATCAGTTTAAAAAACATATTTTTTTAATTGAACATTCAGTTTTTAAACCAATTTTTTTAGACGTTTCGAACCAAACCGAATACTTATGTTCAGTTCACTTTGAAATTTTTGAACATCGCCCAGCACTAATCATAAATCTTGAATGATTACATTACCATAACATGAAATGATTTTCCATGAACATAGCCACCAAACCCCAGTAAGATTAATGTGCAGTCAGAACTAAAAATAAATTATCTACTTGACTGAGATCAAAAAATTACTGAAAGAAAATCACAACAAATTTTGGATTTTTGCAATAATATACCCAGGGTGGCTAGCAAAACCTGTAAAAAAAAATTCCCTGACTTTTCCCTGACCTTTCCAGGTCTGCTGCTCTCTTATCCCTGACCAACAAAATATCAATAAAATTAAACAGGTCGTATGATTGCAACAAATTTTTTTTGTATAATTGCTAGGAATCACTACTCATCGTGTACCAGCCAAACTATTCATTTTTAGTCTTATAGTTTATTTATCAAAAATGTTTTAAGGGCATTATAAGAACTGCTACATAAAAAAACTTTTATGTTAGGTAAAAAATTTTTTATGTAAGACTACTTCTAATGTCTCTAAAAGCCCTAGGTAAATTGTATTGTTATATTGCCTAATTTAGGTTAGGAAACTTAAACTGACCTAATTTAATGTTTGTAACCTAATTTTACTTAAACACAACCTAACCAAACTTAAAACCTAACCTAAAAAAATTACGTAGGACTACTTACACTGTCTGTAGAAAAAAATTTTCATAGCAAACTATGTCAAAAATCAATAGTTTGGCCAGTACATAATGAGTGGTGATACTTTATATTTACTTTTTTTTTTTGTGAAGCTGAACACTACTAATCAACACAAGCAAATTGGAACAGTGGACGAAGGAAAATAAGATGAAAATAAAAGTAAATTAAACTAAAATTTTGAGATTTACACAGAAAAGAGAGGTAGTCAAGAATGTCATATAGATGGGGAGGACAGGAGATTGGAGAGGCGAACAGATACAAATATTTGGGAGTTATTCTTCAGGATGACTTAAGATGGGACGAGCAAGTGACGTGTGTTGCAAGTAAAGGTAGAAGAGCACTGGCCCGGTTGGGAAGGGTGTTAGGGGGCACAGACAAGAAAGTGAAAGAAAAGGGATACAAAACAATAGAGAGGCCCATTTTGGAGTATGCGGCGGCGGTCTGGGACCCGTATGTGGAAAGAGAAGTGGTAGAGGTAGAAAAGGTGCAGAGAAGGGCTGCTAGGTGGGTCACAAATAAGTGATAGACACAGGGAGGGAGAGAGAGAGGAGGATTTCAGACCATCAGTAATGGACTGGGGTGGAGCACACTGCAGGAGAGGAGGAGAGTGGAGCGGCTGGTAAGGATGTTTAAGGTGGTGCGTGACAAGATACAGAGAGGTATATTCAGGGGAACGAGTGATCATGAGTTGAAGATACAGAGGGTGGAGAAGAGGACAGAGAGAGAGGAAAAAACACTATGATGGTGAGAAAGGTAAAGGATTGGAACGAATTGGCGAGGGAGGTGGTTGAGGTGACGGGAGTGAGGGAGTTTAGGAAAAGGTTGATGGGGTCGGAAAATTGAGAAGAGGAAGGTTAAGCAAATTCTTGTCACATGGCTGAGGCCCAATTGTAAGAAGAAAAATTAAATGAAAAAAACATAACTTCACCTTGCTTAAATTCTATCATATCTTCATTATTTACAAAGAAACAAAGTCCTAGGAATATTCAAATACGACAATTTTCACTCATGTAAATACACATTCCACTTTTAAAATGCTGTGGTTGTGACGTTATGGAGAGAAAAGCTCTCAATACCAGAATTAAGAGCATTTAATAAGTGGCATGAAAACAGACATGTAATACCTGGTCGTTACACCATCACTCATTGAATCCCAAAAACATACTGTAACTTAATGTGCATCTGTTGTTTTTGCAAAACTTTGTTCCATAAATCGTCGAAACTAACTACAACTTTCTTCCCCTCTAGCATTTAACTCATTTCATCCATAAAATACAATGCAAGACCAAATGTGATGTAAAAGCCTATCTTATCTCAATGTAACTGAAGTTTCTATGCTGTGACACTAATCTGGAAACATTGTTTCACATGGTACAGATTTGAAAAAAGCATCTAGGCCTACCTTCACAGTTTAAACCCTCAGCCTAGTTAGGGTTTTCTGCCTTCAATGTGGCTCATAACGGAATGCCGGCCCATGTTGCTTAAAGAAAAATTAACATTGCATGAATTGCACCTTGCAGAGTTATCACCAGGAACTTCGCGATTCATTTAATAGTACTAGGATAGGTTAACCAAAACATTCTGTTTCTTCTTGCCATGACTGTTTTTCCTAAATTAATTAAGTTGTGGAAACAACACTCATTGAACATATATTTCTAGATATTTTTTAAAAAAAACACACGAGATCACATCATGTTATGCTGTAACTTTTTAACACACATTTGTCACTGCACGAGCCGAAAGATTCAGGCGTGTTCCGCCATTACGCGGTACAGTAGATAAAATACAATTTAAATGTAAATAAAAGGACTTGAGATACGTTCAGAAGATAAAAATACTCGCACCATGCTAGTAAACAATAAACAACCGAACGATTAATGAACGTATCAGCATGCCGCATGTTATGAACAAAAGCAAACTGTGAATCGTATGTTGCCAAGTCCACGCCTTCAATTTCAACTATGATGTCTTGGGCAAAAACACAACTGTTTAAAACCCACTTTATTAACTAAAAATTCATCAAAATGTACTGCATTTTTCAAACAGCACGCAAGAAACACCACGAGATAGTATTTTTTAACTCTAAAAATTCTGGTACCAAACGCTGAAAAAAATCGTACTTTAGACAAAAACCCGATACATCGCGTCAAATCCACTGTTCCACACAACTACAATATCGGTACTAAAATATGAAACTTAAAAATTGGTATACGTACCAATAAAATGGTACGTTGTGTTCATACTGCTCGCGGAAATGTTCGTTAAGTAAATTTTGAAATTCCAGGTTTTTTTAAACAATTCCCTGACTTTTCACTGAATTCTCCAGAAATCTTAAATTCCCTGACTTTTCCCGGTTTTCCCGGTTGCTCGCCACCCTGTATACCTTTACTGTCAACATGTTTTAATCAACAACTGGAAAGCATATGGTGGCAGAAGGATACACAATATGTTTATTTACTAACTTATGATCTGTCAAAACAAATATGTTACGTTCGTTCAAATTTGTGACATTGGGGAATGTATGCTGCAATGTTAAGAATATGATACTTTCGGTTACACCTCTCATTAACGATAAATGTAGCTGAGGAAAGTAGTATATAAATATCCAATGTAAAGAAAAGGTTATATGATAGATTCATTCCTTCACATTGATATTTGATTCCACAGACATATTTAACAAAAATTTAGAGGTATAATTGAAAAAAATTGCTAAGGCATAAAATGTACATGGAGCAAAACAGTGAAGTACGAATTCAACGTGCACTACTATTAAACATTACGTTATTTCATAACCATTTTCAAATAATTTCATTGTCTTTTCATAGATGAAATAATATTGTGTGAAAGAATAGTGAATCACTTGGAACAGTGACTAACTTTAAAAGTATTCTTTAAAATAAACCCAATGTTACATTAAGTTTACATTTTATAGTGAAAACTGTCACATGTTAAAAAGTTTCATCTCAACCTATAACACTTTTAAATGTTGGCCTACCTACGCCACACACAAAAAAACCATGCCCAATTTTTTTCTGAAACAAAAATTAGCACCAAGAACATGCTTTTCGCCCATTTGTTATAGTCATCTGTAACTTAATGACACCATGAGATGGAGTCAGGTACATAGAGCATTAATCTATATTGACATTAACAACAGTACTGTTAGTACTCACTTATAAAAACAATAAAAAATATATACTTTACACTGAATCATACTATCTTTAGAATCAGATCGCCTACAATACAAAAAATTTCTGTTAAGTGGTAGACTGCTGGATTTGAAGCAGACAGAAACATAATTATCAAATCACAACATTAAATTTTAGGACACAGAATTGTTCACTTTATATCATTAACAAAAATCACAAACACGATTTAAGGGCGTGGTCTACCACAATTTTCATCACCATTTTTTTTTGTACCAGATATTTTTATTTTCTTATTTTAGACACAAAATGTGACTAAATTTGACTCTTATGAAATGTTTTTATCTCTCATAGTTTTCGCGTAATGGTTGTTTAAGTCATATTTAACATATTTCCATTTTAACGACTACGTTAAAACCAACTGATATACCAAACTCAAAAAAATCACAGTCGATAAAGACACCACAGGATACGACGACATGCTCTTAAAATTAAAGAATAAAAATTATTTGTATTTAAAAGAAATTATTGAATTTTTAAAATTTATATTTTCAATTTCAGCATTTTTTTTTAAATACATATTTTTATTCTTTGATTTTAAGAGCATATCATTGTACTCTACAATGAATTTATCCACTGTGATTTTTTTGAGTTTGGTTTATCAGTTGGTTTTAGTGTAGTCGTTAAAACCGAAACACGCAATATATGACTAGCAAGCCATTACGCGAAAACTATGAGAGATAAAAAAATTTCAAAAGAGCAAAATTTAGTCACTATTTGTTTATAAAATAAGAAAAAAATATCTGGTACAAATAAACAATAAAAAAAAAGGTGACTAAAATTGCGCTAGACCGCGCCCATAAGTCAATTTTGTGATACGAGGTTATGTTAACAGCAGGCAAAACATGTTCATTTCAACTGCAGTACCAAGATGTGGTCAAGCACATGTTCACGATGCATAATATAAGGGCATTATATTAGAAGACAGAAAAAGCTGCAATGTTAAGGCATATTCGTACAAACAAGCAATATATTAACTTCCTTGAAGCAAAGAAACTAATATTTGGTAACCTATATACTAAAAAATTTTTCACCAAGCAGAATGTGAACATGGCAATAAAATTTTGGAAATTTGCCAGTTTTGTATCTGGTAGAAAGAAAATCATAAGCTAACAAAATTGAAATGTGTACAAAGCCAGCTATGCATTATGTGGTTATGTTGTTGTCAGTATACAAGTAGGAAAGTCGCAATAATTATTCTCCGTTCACTCTAAGTTGAGTTCTGAAGTAAACAAATAATGTAATATCATTGCACTTCGCTAGCTTCTAATTGGCTCAATTTGTGCATCACGCAGACCTACAATTTACAACCGACAAAAGTGTGTACAGTTGGCATCATAGGAAACAACGCCATATATATTAAAAAAATATTGCGTGAAAATTTCGTACGTGTTATCGACATAGGGAAACAAAAATTACATAAAATCTAGATAAAAATACAGACATGTGCAAATACATTATACACTAGACCCCCGATTTTACGAACCCTGGATTTAACGAAGGTAGCGATTCTACGAATACAATCTCAGGAACCCTCAAAAAATAACAAAATTATATGACAAAAAAAATTGTAAGGAATTACGTTGACAATGAATAAAACGTACTGTATCTAATTCCCGGCATTAAAATATGAACTGTAGAGTTGCAGTTATTACT
>PNEQ01068625.1:0-15429 GCA_003012365.1 Medauroidea extradentata | reverse complement strand
CGCCATTGTTAATTACATCCAACTTTCTTCCGGGGAAGCCAACATTGAGATGGCAAAACAAAAGATTTAAAAACAAAATATCTCTATGGTGACTCTTGGGTCGTATGCGAAGACCAACAACCTACGTTATTCCACTCTAACATCGCTTTCATGAAATTTGTTACATCCAACCTTCTTCCACGGAGGTATTCAATTTTTACCGATAAATGATAAATAACGAATACATTATATCTCCGTGTAAGTAAATACATAGCAGAAAAATCTTGCAAGTTAATTTTACAGGATATTAATGACTATTAATTATGTGAGGTGTTTTTCAATTGCATGTCAATATTTAGTGTAAACAATCCTCACATTACATGATTTACGGTGGATAGCGCGGGCTGGAATGCCATTACAGCAGTACTGTCTCTATACACTCACTACACTATATCAGAAACCAATATTACACTAGGAATAACTGCGAAAATTTTAGTAACATCAAAATACATCATCGGCACATCAGGCTATTGCGACCTGTAGTGCAGACACGGTACGGTTTTGGGCTATTGTCCATACCTTTTTTGTTCCTCTACACGTGAGGATTGTTTCCCTAAATTATTGATACACAATTTGACAACAGCCTGTATAGAGTGGGACGTGAAGATCATTTAAATTTAACCATAAAGCTCGTAGTAATTGAGGAATGCATGCTACACAATTAGAAATGCCGGGAATTAACAAAAACACAAAATTCACAGATTTGAAGACGGCAGTTTATTAATACGTATTAAAACATTAAAATGAAATGAAAACCTGTACGTGTTTCCCACCTTCCGGCACTGTCACAGAGTGGGTGAAAGAATATCTGAGCGGGGTGAAGTATGGTCCCGGCTGCTGCCTGTCGTACTCCGGCATGGTTACCTTACTATATTGCATGCTATTTAATATGTTTAATTTTCTTATAACAATAATTTATTTATTTCACAACACAATGTTCGGAATTATATGTACAATTGAAGGAATGAATTTTAACTATTAATAGAGTTCTGATTTTCTTTCAACTAAAAAATATTTTAAAACGATTTCGGGATTGGGCTTAAGGAACAAGCTATGTGGTATAATTCTTCAATAAATTGTTTTAAATTTTAATGAATTAAATTACTATACATAAGTTATGTATGTTTTTATTTACTCTTAGGAATACTGCATAAATTTCTATTTTTTACTTCTTTTTCAAACAATTTACGGATAATGTGTGTTAAACATTGTTTAATATTACATTATTTATTATGAAAAAAAATTTTTTTCTGTGTTCGGAAATGATGTATAACCTATTAAAGTTTTTTTTATTTCTTTTACTTTGTAAACTTAAAATTTTGTATAATTTTACATTACAATAAGAAAACACCAAAAATATTTGTAACGTCCAGTACGATTTCTACTTGAAGTTATACACAGTACAGTTTATTTGCATTAATTTTATCAGGTTGGATATTTATATGTGAACTATACAATAACAAAATATGGCAATTTTTTTTCGGAGACACAATTATGTTGGAAATATTATTACTCCGAATTGCATGTGAAATGCTATACGCAGTTTAAAACCTAAAAAAATCATCATGGAGTGAGGTAAGAGGGTTCAAACGGCCCGTTGACAACGAAGTGATAAGAGTCGATGAGTGAGAAGTGAAGTGAGGGGACAACACAACGTCCATACCCGAGCCTGGATTCGCACCCAGGACCGGTGCGTAACTGACTACGCTACGCAGGCCGGCGAATATCAGTATGAAAATTTTCAAATTATAAGAATTTAATATAATGAACTTCAAACTAAATATTCGGTAAAATGATTCTACCGTAGGAAATGTGTGTAAGGCTAAAATAGAATTACAAATATAAATAAAGAATATTAAAATAACAAAAGAATGCGTTATTGAAATGAACTTCATAAATACTTGTATGAGAATTTTTTGATTAAATTTTTGTTGTCTCTTAAATATGTACGAATGCTTCGTTTCACAAATTCTCTAATATTAATATAATGTTTTATTTAACATTGGTAGTTTTCTAACGTCACTTAGTATAGTACTATGTAGTAATATGGTCAAGCACGAATATGTATTAAACATACGAGTTTTCTGTTGAATTCAAACTTATTTAATAGTAATAATATAATAAGATAATGTGTTCATTTACAAAAACACGTAAATTGGGAAAAAAAAGTCTTTCAAAACGGTTTAGTATGACTTGATAAACTATTTTATTTCTTACCTTATCATTTTGGTCCGCAAGCCTCTTTTCCAGTTCTTCGACCTCTTCATTGAGTGAACCAACCTTCAAAAAACGAATTCCATTGGTAATTACGTCTTGCTACAGTGAATAGTTTTTTTTATCTGACTATCACAAACTACTGTATAAAAGTTTATCTAAGTTAACGTATTCAAACGTATTTAATAGTAATAATATAATAAGATAATGTGAACATTTACAAAAACACGTAAAATGAAAAAAAAAAAAGTCTTTCAAAACGGTTTAGTATGACTTGATAAACTATCTTATTTCTTACCTTAGCATTTTGGTCAGCAAGTCTCATTTCCAGTTCTTCGACCTCTTCATTGAGTGAACCAACCTTAAAAAAAAACGAATTCCATTGGTAATTACGTCTTGCTACAGTGAATAGTTTTTTTAACTGACTATCAGAAACTACTGAGTAAAAGTCTATCTGAGTTAACGTATTCAAAAAACATTAAAAATTTAAGAAAACAATTCTTTAAAAAATAATAACGTTTCTGGTTTGGAATTGTGTATTTTAGTTTACAGTATGTGACTCAGTTGGAAACATTAAAATTGTGCACTTTAATGTGATTTTAAGAAATTCTCTTTAAAAATACGTTATTGTTAGACATTTCAAAGATGAATAGAAATGACAAATTCAGATAACTTACATTGAAAACTCTTAAAAATATAAATATTAATAAATTACTCTAAAATAAACTTATATTATGTATAACGGAATTCTTTTGCATCTTTTAGAAGAGGAGGCGCAAGTTTAAAATTTCGATCTTGGTGTTTGAATTATTTGATAAGGTCACACGAGGAAACAGTCCGACGCATAAACGTAGCCACTGCATAACGCCATTCCGAAAAGTATCGGAAATAAACGCGACAACTACGCGGCTGCAGCCCAGAAGTTAAGAAACTTTTGAAAAGGAAATATTTAAAACCGAAAACCTTAAACAAATAAAATATTTGTCATGAACTGTCAAAATTTTATAATCTTTATAATACATTTGATAGTTCTAGAAATATTAGCTGTAAGGGGTGAAGCGTGGTAAAGGAAACGGTATGATGTCCAAATGTACATTCCGAGCACGGGTATTTACGATCGTACAGGACAAAACCGATAATTTATTATTTGCTATATCTGAATCCATGCTATTGGCTTATGTAATACATTCATCGCTTCTTGCATGCTACGTGCTGACATATGCATCTGCAACTACCAGCCTAATGGTTCAACAGAAAAATTAGCGAAGTGCCTGGTCATTGCCAAGTAGCGTTTATCTTAAAACATAATGCGTGCTATGTTTAAAAATTGTCGGATCAATACAAGTATATCCTACTGAAATTAAAGCTTGGTTTTGAAACTTTCAAAATATGAAATTCTGTTACATTTAGTACAATGGTTCGCAACATATCACTATAAATAAATTAATTATATGGTGCAATATTACAAAATGATAGTGTCCTAAACTATAAAAATGTTTGGTGAACAGTCTAAACATAACACTTTATTGCATTTAGTTTAGTAGTTCTCGAAATATGATGCATACGTTATGCAATTTTTAAATCTATTAATTCATTTCCTTTATTCGGTATATAGTCTTCATAAAATTCTTATAATAGTTATTTTATTGTTATTTCAGCATTTTTACTAACAACCATTTGAGGTTATAATTTCTATCATAGGACAACCGTACTGCTTTAATGATTGTCCTATTTTCTCTGTACGTTTCTTTCCATAATTCTGTAAAACGAACTCATGTTTACTCACCCTGGGATTTTGTGATGTGTGAAATTAATTTTGTTGAGTATATCTGGAGATAAGGGTATACGTTTCTACGTAATGTTTGTGCTAGCCGGGCACGAGAGTCTCACATAGATGAAGACAACCAAAAAATATAAGACAATACCATCACAGTAAAAATCCTCATATCTCTTTAAATTTAATTATTTTATAATTACTAACCCTATTATTTGTCAAAGAGAGACAATCTGTTTTACCCATTGGTCAGAGTGTTAAAATTGATATAATTGGTTTATGATTTTTCAGCTGAGATAACATAAATTTCAGGGAAAAAATCTTACGTTTGTCATATAAAACAATGGTTTATTTATTGTTATTTCAAAGATAATAAAACGTAAATGTGTCACTCATCTGAAAGGTACTGGTAAGTATTATTGAACTTTAGCGTAGTTTTATGACAAATATTTATAACATAATGCATTTAATAATACTAAAATATCAAAACTCATTGTTCGAAAACAATTTTTATTTCAAATATATTACAGTAATCGGAACACGTTGAGGGACTTTGAGACACTACAAGAAATAATTTTTTGCATATATGGTATTCCTGAGTAAAGAAACTTTCATGCGATAAATTCGGAATAGTAAATATCTACGTCAAATAGAATTAATATTACTGACTCCTGGCACTTTTGGGATAAAATAATATAAAAGCGTCCTAAAGTGACACCACGTGTCCAAAG
The DNA here is from genome assembly GCA_003012365.1 of Medauroidea extradentata. NCBI lineage: Eukaryota > Metazoa > Arthropoda > Insecta > Phasmatodea > Phasmatidae > Medauroidea > Medauroidea extradentata. The sequence goes on along the minus strand of PNEQ01068625.1, from coordinate 10,671 downwards.
TCAGTTCCAATTAAGGTATTAAATCTTATTATTCTCAATTTATTGAACGAATTTGGTGCAGTCGGCATTAAGGTGTACTAGCTTAGGAATAATATTCTCTACTCAAACAATTTCATTATTTGCCGTAAGTATAACATTATTTCAATGCAATTATTGAATAACGTGGACTCTTTGTGCATTGATGTCTGTGGCAATTGTTTACTTACGAATGTAAATTGTTACTGTCCTATTAATAGGTAATTTCATTGCATTAAATTTTTTTTCTTATGGCATAAAACATTTAACCGAGCATTGTAGTTCCAAAAACATTCAAAATTAAATAATGTTTTGTTAGTCATGAAATGATTGGTAAAACTAATGTGATTTATTGTATTTTGCTGAATTGATTAAAGTTAAACTTAATTTACTTACTGTTTTGTTCGCGTTGTCAAAACGTTGCTGTAGGCCAGTGATTTCGTGATTGCAATTATCCACCTAAATAGAACAAAATATCTTAGCAACAATTTAAAATTAAAAGTTATTCTTAAGGCATTATAGAATTATTGAATATTGGCATCTGGTATTATATTTTTCTTGAAGACAGTTACAAATGGTATTACATCAAATTTATAATTTTAAAGGAAAGTTAATAATTGTTCTGAACAATTAAATTGGTAAACTCATGTTCGTACCACTCTATATTTAAAAAAAAATGTTTTACATATTTATTTTGTTTAGTTAAAACTATCTATCATTTATGGACATCTTCAACTAACAAGGATTTTACGTTGAAAAAGTAAATAATGTAACGAATTTTCCAATTAACAGTTGGCAAAGAATGTCAGCTTAGATTGCTTTTAATATAAACATTTTAATATTTTATCGAATGGTTAAATGAGAAACGTGAATTATTATACCATTTAAAATAATTAATTTTAATATTATTAACTAATTAAAATATACTTGGTTCTGTACCTCCTTGTCCTTGTTCTTAAGCTGGGTTTCCAACTCCAAGGTTTCTTGAGTGAGTATAGTTACCTATTAAAACAAAACAAAAGTACAGTTTTTCTTCAAATACTAAATTAGAAATATTCTAACAAAGTCAACAGTAGTAAGTTTTTGTAACAAATAGTACACTTACAACGCACAGGATGTACGAAATCCCAACCTCTATACTTTGAGAGGTGACTTCATGAAAATGTTGTTCGACACTATTATGTGTCACATACTTACTACGTTAATATTAAGAGATTATAAGGCCCTGAAAATTATAATTTATAAATTATATTTCAAAATAATACCGTACAATTTTTGGAGTTACATTAAAATTATGTAGGAGATGTTAAGATGTGTTTACAATTTTTAATGCTCTGTAACAGTTAACATCGTCCACATAATCGTAATTACAATCCAACTTTCTCGATATTTTGCTAAAATATTATCTTTATACTTGATTTTCAAGTGCAGGTTCATCGTATAGTATTCACTTTTCTAGAAAGTGACCCATACAATGTTTACCTACGATTTTATGTGTAACCACCTCCTGACGTGTGGACAATTTACTTTCATTTATTGTGTATATTCGTGGGTATAGAAGTTGGATTGTTCGTCAAAAAGGTAGAAATTCGATTACAAGTTTTAGTTTTAGTTGTTTTCTATCAGTGCATTTTCAAATCCGTCAATTAAAATTGCAAATATTAATTGTATAGTGAGAATGTGAGGGGACCACACGCACGTTAGAAATGCACAACTTAGAACAGTCATACAATAGAATAAACAACCAAAACCACACAACTTAGAAATTTAACATTTTAGAACAATCACGCGGTAGATACACATAATTTGGTTCAAACATGTGTTAGAAATACAGATGACAGAGACGTCTTATGTAAGAAACACAGATGCTAGAACTCCCGTACAACAGAATCAAAGATGTTGGAACAAATGTACGACAGAAACACACAGCTTAGAACCACCTGTCTTAGAACCATGTACGTTACAAACGTCGCACAACCGAAATTCATGTCTTATAACTATTAAACAAGTGTATCAAATATGTTAAAACAAATATATACCAGAAACACACATATTAGAACCACATATTACAGAACCATGTACGTTAGAAACATTTTACAACAGAAATTCACATGTTATAACCAAAACACAGCATGAACACACATGTTACAACAAATGTACAAAGAAACACACAACGTAGAACCACCTATCTTAGAACAGTGTTCGTTATAAACGTCGCACAATATAAATTCACATCTTAGAACTACTAAACAACATAATCAGATATGTTATAACAAATGTGTGACAGAAGTACACAGCTTAGAACCACATATTGCAGAACAACGTACGTTAGAAACATTTTACAACATAAATTGAGATGTTAGAACCAATTTACAGCAGAACCATACAGGTTAGAACAAACATACAATAGAAACACACAACTTAGAACAACCTATTTTAGAACGATATTCATTAGAAATGTCGCACAACAGAAAGGCATATCTTAGAACTATTTAACAACAGAAGCAGAGATGTTAGAAAAAATGTGTGACAGAATCACACAGCTAAGAACAACATATTGCAGAATAATATACGTTAGAAACCTTTACAACAGAAATTAGCATGTTAGTACCAATATTCAGCAGAACCACAGAGGTGAGAACAAATGTACGTCAGAAACACACAACTTGGAATCACGGAAATTAGACATTCTTAAAAGAGCGGGGAAATGCGTGCTGCACACTCATTCTGAACGGACAGTAGCGGTATTGACAGTACTGACCTCTAATTGTTCTGCTAGAAGTGTTTGTGTGTTGTTTATGACATAACGTATAGGTGGCACCAGAAGATTTTGCGCCGCAATGTAGACAACCTGCGTTGCTCATCATACTCATCATCGAAATATTACCTGAAAATCCACTCGTTCGTGCAGTAAGTTTTTAAACCAGAACGTCGTTACCAAGAGGCACGTAACAGAAGACACTAAACCATGCTGTCCACGTTTCCATGCTCGCATCACACCGTTATATGCCTAGTTAAATAAAATCACGTTGTTTATTTTTATGCCAGTTGTTTGATTAAATCGTCTGTTTATTGAATGTTGTAACTATAAGTTTGAAGTCTTCCACTTATGCTAAGTTCCTTACAACAGTTAATATATTTTATTGTTCGCCTATTAAAACCGGAACCTGGCCAGTTTCTTGGAAACACCAGTGAGTTAAATAACGTGCCTCAAAGTTAATTTCTTTTGCAGCATCCTAAGTTTAAGTTTTAGACCATATCATAGTTATTTGTAAATAACTTTCATGTAACTTTTTTGTAATGTCCACGGTTGGTTTTAATGTCGTGTGCTTAACATTAACATTCTGAACAAATTGCCAGAAGTAAAGAATCACCTTCTACGCCTCCTAACATAAATGTACTTCCAGACATCAGCCAATTTTGCCTAAAGTCTTATTACTTCAGCATGTACTGTTATTCACACTTATCTCTTGCGGAGCGAGTCTTCTTTGCTCTAAATGTGGCTATACACATTCTGAGTGCGTTACGCTACTAGGGTGGGCGATATTTCGATATTACCAAGAGTAGAGTTTTACGAAGAATGTTTCTTGTCCCTCATATTTTTCTCTTACTACCCAATTATATAGAATCCGCTTTTCTAAACACCAGCAGAACTGGCAGATTTGTTGCAGACAATACAAATTAGTCCAAAATCTCAATAGAAAATCTAATTAAATAAATATATTTATTAGTGCATACATTTTTTCATATATAAACTATTCAGAAGTCCGTGAAAATTTACGTGCGTTACAAATATCAACACAGTTGTTAAATCTTAATAGAAGTAAACATACAATATTTGACTGCCGTTCACCTGTTTTATTGCAGAATGCGCTTCAATTTTCCACGTGCATTGTCCATAAAGTTGTATCTACATGGTGGATTTCGTTTATTATATTTGTTATAGTAACCGTTTACTGCATTATCTGTTTTGGTATCTTTCTACAGTTTACATTTTTACGCCACTAAGGGTTTTTTCGTCTCCGTTTAGTACCCCAGACTAATTTAATTGTATTAAAACGCACATAAAAAATTGCCTACATTGTCCACCTATGTGAAAGGTGACCTTGTGAGAGAGTAAGGGAAGGTTACAGAGAGGTTTGAGGCAAGCCGGCTTGGCTGTACTTTATTTACTGCTGAGGTTACTATCGATCTTTCATTAAAATTACAATAATATTTGCGTTCGAAGTATACTTACTTATACAAGTTACTATTTTAAAAATACTAAACACAATGCTAGATAGTGAAAATATATTAAACTATACTGGTCAACATATATTATTTACAACAATTCTGGCTATAAAACTAAATTATCCATGCATGTGTGAGTCTGTGAAATGAGTAGACGTTACTCGTTGAAAATGTACGGAAAATTAAACATCCCAGTAAACAGCCCAACAAATGGCAATTGTATCACCGGATAGCCTACATATTTGGTTTAAAATGAATATTTTACAATGTTTGGCCCTGTGTTTGTAAATATGGCTAGTGGGCACGTGTATGTCGAACTATTAGTAAGCCAGTGATGGCACAAACGTTTTAGCTCAGCGTTGCACACCACATTCATTGCACTTGTGTGTAAATATGTTAACGTACAAATACGCACATACGCGTGCGTATTACTTGTAGCTAATAGTGGTAACAACGTTGTGAAAAATCTGTATTGATAATATATATTTTCAACTAATCACATAAATTACTTATAAGAGCTTATTTGAAATTACCAAATCCGTCAACTGGCGCGTCGTTTTATGAGTCGTCGGTTAGCCTCTTGCTACTTTTCCCGGGAACTCTGTCATTAAAGTAATTATGCATGCTCGTCTGGTGTTTTAAATATCTTGTGGTGGTGTTTTCCTGTTTAAAGATTATGATAGATTTATTAGTTTTGCATATTTTAAGCCACATAGTAGAAATACGGACCGTACCAGTTCAACACAAAAACATTTTAAGAGCTCTATACAGCAGACAGTAGATGCCGCGTCTGAGGTAAGGAAACAAGCAGGCTATAAGGTCTAGACTGCTCGTGCGCCAACAACTGTATCGTTTTTATACGTGAGAGGCAGTGAAGGGGGGGGGGGCAAAACGGTGTGTAGAGTTAACGTGCCTTCATATAGCAGTGGGTTTGTATTGGGAAAAGTGAACATTCACTATGGTGATGAATAGTAAGTGTTAAGACAATGATTTCTTGCCGCCTATCTTGTATAAACATCGCCATAAGAATACACAACTGCAATCCTCATTTCAATAAATTAACAGTGGCAGCCACATTAAACGCCAGTTTATATATAAAGCAGAAAACATTGAACAATTTAATTTGAGATTATGTTCATATTGTACACTAATGCATTTAAGACTGTAATTTGAGATTACGTTTATATTATACACTAATGAATTAAGGCTGTAATTTGAGATTACGTTTATATTATACACTAATGTATTAAGGCTGTAATTTGAGATTACGTTCATATTGTACACTAATGTATTAAGGCTGTAATTTGAGATTACGTTCATATTGTACACTAATGTATTAAGGCTGTAATTTGAGATTACGTTCATATTGTACACTAATGTATTAAGGCTGTAATTTGAGATTACGTTCATATTGTACACTAATGTATTAAGGCTGTAATTTGAGATTATGTTCATATTTTACACTAATTTATTAAGGCTGTAATTTGAGATTATGTTCATATTGTACACTAATGTATTAAGGCTGTAATTTGAGATTACGTTCATACTGTACACTAATGTATTAAGGCTGTAATTTAAATAAAATTGGTAAATAAAGAGAGTGAAGTCATAAAGACGAAATGGGTTCTCTAAGAGTGGGGCTTCGCAGAATGCTGAACGCTGATTGGCCGGAGGGACGCCCTCGTGTCCACTGGTCCAGGAGAGTGGTTTTCTCGCCAAGACAACTAATAGCCTCAAATGAGTATAGAGATAGAGGCATTAACATTTCGGCTACAGATTCTGTGAAGGAATGAGTGCTAGGATACAGCTATGCTTTGAGGTTCGAAGGTTCCATGTAATAACTTGTGTCGGGTAATAGTGGCAGCGGTACGAACCTCCTTATATCATCCGTCGGATATCGATTATTACGGAACAGTTTTATTCAAAACAAAGATGGCTGGCGGTTGGCGCCCCGTGAGAAAGCACCTATTATTCGTAACCACTCCTATCATAAGACATAAGGTCGTCCTTGTTTTATTGCACGCCCGACGGGAGCATCTCTAGACTAATTCGTCAAAACAGGAAAGGAACACTCGCATTACCTGTATGGCGCATACGATGAACGTCTTAAGTGTTCTTGCCGTTGGCTGTTTCCTATACGACTTTTTATTTACGAAAAAGCGAAGTAAAGTCTTGCGCGTGATTCTGTTTATTTTTTTTTTTTTTGTGATTCTGGTTGTTATTTTTCTCTTGCCAGCAGTCTGAAAAAGCCGTTTGAAAGTCCACCAAAGTATAGTTGTGCTTGTTAATGTGCATGTCTGCAAAAACCTTACATCTAGAACTTGTATCCGACCTGTCCACTGCACTGTTCTTAGTTGCTTTTCAACGTTTCATTTCAAGTGACTGGGTAAGTAACTTTGCTAGGAATATAGATAATTGGCTAAACTGTACAAATTTATCCATTATTCTCCACACAGCGATAACATCGGCACTGCGTAAGGAAAATATTGTATGGCATTTCAACCCCTTAACTTCACTCCATTTTGGAGGCATGAGGGAGGCCGGTATGAAATCAGCAGAGACTAGGTATTTTCGCGAAAAGAATTCTGCAACAATTTGTTTCAGTGCCTTATGCGCACATCATATGCAACCCTGCTTCATGGCCAGTGGTGGGCTGTTTTTAACTCTCAGCCGTATAGTAGAAACACACATCCAGAAACTGTCGTACTTTAGAAAAACATAATGAATAACTAGCATTACTTAGAACATTCAGTCTTCTGTGTTTCTGTGATATGTGTTTCTACTATATGTGTTTCTAACATCAGCCAGCAACCCACTTTATTTCCTCTGAAATTTTTCTTCAGTGCCCTATAATAATAATAATTATTGTTATTATAATCGTCAAAGCAACACATTTATCATCGCCAGGTGTTTTGTCGAAACTCATAAAATATTAGGTGGAGCATTTTCAAAACATAATGAGAGCGTTCAATGTACAAATACGTTACCATGAAGCAGAGCTTCATGTGTGTACATAAGGCAAATAAATTATAAACTGCGTAACAAATTACGAATTTGTACCTAGTAAGGCAATCAGACCAGGAGCAATCTAGGTGCTTAAAAAAGCCGACAAATATGAACAAAGACGAAGGAAAACAGAAATGAAGGAAGTGACAGAAAAGGCTGTCGACAAGACAGCACTACGAACACAACACAGGCGAAAATTGTATGCTCCATTCGACGACAACATATGCTATGTTTCGAGACTTGATATATGTTTCCATTGTCAGGCTCACGAACAATCTCAGGAACTCCGGCAAACTGTGTGTTCGTGTGCCTGACGACGGGAGCGGACTTGCTTTCAGGAAGAACCGGGTTCGAGACTCGGATATGGTAATCCTATTTCTCTTTTTTTATACGATTTGCAGAAATCGCTCCAGGCTGAAATAGATTCTTAACACAGGCCATGGCCGAATCAGTTTCCTAGTTTGTGTCCTTTAATAATCTCGCTGTTAACGAAACGTTAAAGCCAATATTTATATTAATTAAATACAAAGATATGACGAAATATATACGTTACACAAAACCTTTATTGAAGAGACAAGTGTTTCACGAAAAACATTTAATTGTAACTGATCATGAAATAATATATTAATTGCTGTCGTATGAAAAGGACAACCAGTGCATTCTTAATATGAGTTTTCAGTCTTACGATTAATATATCACTAAGGATGCCATTTAAAGTACATAACATGTAAGAACCCATACAACTGAACATTTGAATACTCATTTAAAATTTAATACACTACTGAAAATAATATTTTAATCGTGCTATTTCGATTATAAATACACCATTATTTTGACAGATTTTTGCACTGCTAAACGATGAAACCATGAAAATTTCACTAGTGGCGTGGAATACTAGGGAAATTATTAAAGGAGCACTTACATTTTTATTCTGGTCATCAAGTTGGTTTTTCAAGTCCATGACTTCTTGAGAAAGCTTCATCACCTTTCAAGAACAACACACATCAAGGTTGTAAAAACTATCTTGATAAAGTCAAGTCTATGTACTTATAATATGGTAGTCTTTACTTAGCTAATACCTTCTTGATATGTTATGATTAGTAAAAATGTATCTAATCAAGACTAGAAACAAACACGTAAACCTACTTTTTCCAGTGAGATGAAAGTTGACCTTATACTAAAAGTCGTTCACGTATATCTAGAAATATATGAGGTTTATTAATTGAATCTCATTCAATCTTCTTGCAACCTACAACAATCATTAAAATTTGGATGATAAAGTATATGAATATTAAACTTTATTTCTGTCGGTCCTGTAATTCTTGACAGGTACATATTAACAATTACGTACATATGTAGCGAAGACATCGAAATTGGAAGATGTAAATTACGTAACACAACGATTACCAACAACTTTAAATTCACATCTTCTTACTTAGGAGTTAATGTGTACCGAGTTAGGAATATCGCCCTTGGATATTTCACGTTGTCAAAACAAAATTCACAGTGTAACAATGTCTATAAAAAAACTAAACCCATTGTTTTACGTACTGCGTGCGTACCAAGTTAAATGAAACTCTGAACAGGTAATCTTTCGTTTAGATACAGGATATCGAAAAAAAAAAAAACATAATAATCGCACCAGGCGAATCGTGGCCTAAATTGGAGACGAAAATGTAAGTGCCAAAATGTTGTACAACATTTTATTTACACAGTGTGGCAACACTGAGCGGAGGTGGTCCCCTCGTTCGCTCCTTGTCCTGGTATTATTTTATGTATGTTAAGTCAAGTAAACGTAGAATCATGCCAGAACTGCCAGGGGTTTTAACCTGTATCCATAATATGCAGGTTAGAACAGTAGTAGTGAGATAAGTAAGATATCAGCGGAGTGCAAGAGGGGACTAACTACAGTCATATGTTGCCACATTTTTCCAATAAAATATCATTGTACAACATTTTGTCACTAAAGTTTTCGTCTCCAAATCAGCCAAGGATTGGCTTGGTGTGCGCAAGAACAAACTACATAAATGCCAGTTTCTTTAAAACCTTCATGCTTAAATAGTTTGATAAATTTTCCAAAAATTCTTATTCGCCTATCTACTGCGATAAAAAATTATTCAGTTTTTTTTCTTTTGAATGAACATGAATAAAAGTGATTACATCACAGGGAAGTTTGTTTTACTTAACCGGTTTCTATCAAATATAGAGAAATTCCATTTCAAGCATTTTAAGTTGACATTTGCTCAAAATATTCAATACTATTGCAGATAAATCATCTTATGACAGTAAAATATATTTTGCAGAACAAATACCACATAGTTAAGAATGATTACAAACACTTCGGTACTCAAGATCTATGCAAAATAATATAAAACAACTTACTTGACGCAAAGCTTCATTTTCTCGAATTAGCTGGTTCTGGTATTCACCGTAGTTCTGAAGTTCTTCTGTGATTTCTTGCATCTATTACAAATATATGTAGGTTAAAATATATTTCTTCATACAAAAATATATTAAAATCTTACTGAGAGCATAATCCTCACAGCACAGGTGGTGCTAGAAATGTTGCTACAACGTCACAATGTGCCAATTTGTTTACACAGTCATCGACATGTTTCCTACACGTGCCAGAAATGTTACACTGGCATGTTTCAGATGGGGTCTAGCAGCACGTTGCCTACACGTGCCAGAAATATTATAGTTGTGACTTTCCCCACCAACTCATTCAGTTTTATTTCTGACCAACTGGTTCCATACTTGAATAACGGTAAATGTTTAATATTAACATACACAAATAATTTTAAAAAATGCTGTGTGTTACATGAGCTATTGTGTTATCGTATTTAGTCTATATGAAAAATGTTAAATACTGGAAAATAATATTTACCATTGTAAAAACATTTTGCATTAACTTCATTACGACACGGATAATAATTTATTTATTTTATGTAAGTGCCAGAAACAGAATAACATCTTTCATATCAGTGATTGTGCATCCATAAGTTCAATTTCAATGCAAAGTATATTAATCTTATGTAATCACATTTCATCATTATTCTGATATTCAGAGATTATATTGGAAATTTAGTCATGTGCTCCCAAAGTGCTCTAAATGTGCAGGCAACGTGTTAGCGATGTGCAGACAATGTGCTGTTGTGACGCGCAAGTAAGATTACATTGTAACACTGCCTGCCTGTGACGTTTAGACGTTTCCTGCACCTATTTTGCACATGCACTTGTCTGGCACATTACTGCGCTTGGGCGTTTCCTGCACCTATTCTGCACATGCACTTGTCTGGCACATCACTGCGCTTGGACGTTTCCTGCACCTATTCTGCACATGCACATGCCTGGCACATCACTGCGCTTGGACGTTTCCAGCACCTATTTTGCACATGCACATGCCTGGCACATCACTGC
>PNEQ01068621.1:0-31460 GCA_003012365.1 Medauroidea extradentata | reverse complement strand
GCAGACTGCATGGTTTAAGCTTTAAGAAGAAACCTAATAGTCTGCTATTAACGACAAAAATACAGTATACGTATGTAATGCTGTATTATGTACAACATGACACGGTTACCAGGAAATAAATAAGTTCTTTTAAGTTAAAAATTTGCAGTCAATAGCGTGCAGTTTGTGACGGAATCTCTACAGCTGTAGTGTTTTGGCTATTCCACTGACTGTGGCAACGTCATTAGCCAATACGCGAGTTCAAACACCCGTGATTGGCCGATAATTCGAGGGGTAGGCGGGGTCTTGCGAAACTTGTCCCGAGATGGCAGCACAGTTCTCAATGCCGTTCACGAGAAACGTAAAAATTACTGAAAGAAAAGATGTTACTTGTAATAAAATAATTGATCTGCCATGTTATTTTACCGATTCGTGCAACTATAATGTCGATCATAGTCAGTGCCAGGCTTGGTTAAACGCATTCCAAACATAAGCTCGATAGTTTCACTTTTTGTACGCATGTGAACTTCGTTCGTCTGACCTTTCAAACCTAAACTAAACTTATGGTAATATATCGGATCTGAAACATTAAACTGAATTCGTAGTAAGTTATTATCTCTCTAGAATTTAAATTAAATTCATAAACTGAAACCTATAACTAAAACGTCTCAATGTGTGAGTGAGAGCTAGGCCTAACACATTGCTGTCAACACTAGTTTAAAATCAACTCAAGTGAAATATATCTTCGTTGTTGGCTACCAAATCTGCAACCACGCATGCCTAAACAACGGGCGAATTCTCAGAATTAACTTTTACGTAACCGGGTTCGCTTAATTTTATTAGTTTATTAAGTCGTTGAAAAATTCCAATACACACAATAGTGCCTGGCGTGCGGTGGCTAACCAAAACAAGTAAGTCTACGTCATAAATGTGTTATCCAATAAGAACGCGTTTTCAATGTTTATGGCGGCGTTTGAAAATATGACATTTTTAAAGCTGAATAATTCCAAAATTACAATGTTCACGGAGCTATTGCTTTGCCTGGCTGCATTTAGTGCCGAAACGATTCGGAAAAATGAGGTAAACATAAAAAAATTTTTCTAGGAATGTTCCCTATTGTTTGTGAAATCAGGACCAAAAGCAAAACCGAATTGGATTGCAGGGAACAAAGTAAGAAAATAAAAACCAACACCAACCAAAAAATTAATTATGCTCACCTTAACACCTATATAGCCACAAAACTAACTACTATAACATCAGTATCTAATAATGAGGACAGTAATGAATTATATAATGCACTATTGAACCACATTGATAAAGGGATAGCAGAAGTAAGCACAACCAGGACCAGCGATACAACAAATATTAAAAAGTACACTGAGGAAACATGGGTCAATCAGGAAATGATTAACCTGATTCATAGAAGGGATGTGTTACATTCAAAGTTAAAGGTAAACACTCATATTGTACAACTAAAAATAGAGTACAAACTGTGCTGTAATAAAATAACATCCATGAAGTGTAAACTAAAGAAAGATTTCTATGCAAAGAAACATAACAACTCTAATAATATAAAAAGTATGTGGAATGTGATTAGGGAAATCATATTAAACAAAAAGTAACAAAATCTACTAACATAAACTCACTGTCAATAAACAATACATTGATTACAGAAAAAACTTATATTTTCAATGCACTGAATAATTACTTTACAGAAATTGGAACAGTTCTAGAATAAAAAATTGACACTACCTTAACACACAATCAACAATCCCCACAAAATTGTACTAAAAAATCTATCTTCATTTGACATAATGATGAGCCAGAAGTTATGGGCAGTATAAAAAACTTAAAAAACAAAAAAGTGCCGGACATGATAAAATATCAAGCAAGACACTTAAAACAATTGCACAAAAAGTATGCCCCTCCATATTGAAAACCATAAACCTATAAATAACTCAAGGAAAATTTTTAGCAAAACTTAAAATTGCTAGAGTTATACCAATTTTTAAATAAGGAGATCAGTCTGACCCAGGTAATTACAGACCCATCTCACTATTGCCAGTTATCTCTAAAGTATTTGAGAAAGTTCTGAAAAAAAGATTATTACAGTATCTAAATAGCATAAACTCGTTCATTAATGAACAATATGGATTTCATGAAAATTCTAGTACACTATCTGCCACAGCAGATTTAGTTAGCATGTTGCAGGAAAGTTTAGATAACAACGAAGTTGCTGCAGGGTTGTTTATAGACTTAAAAAAGATTTTGACGCAGTCAATCACGAAATTCTATCATCAAAAATGCACAACATAGGTATAAGAGGGATTGCTTATGAACTTTTCAAAAATTACTTGCAAGATAGGAAACAATATGTGGATGTAAACGGTACACAAGCCAACTACGTACAGTAACACATGGGGTACCACAAGACTCAGTAATTGGACAGCTTTTGTTCTTAATATACATAAATAATAAAAAGGAGAAATGTAAATTAAATGGGAAGATAACCTTATATGCAGACGATACAAATATATTTTATACAGGACAAAAAGTTGAAATAATAATAAATAAAATGTAGCAAAATACAGAAAATATTGTTGAGTGGGTGAAAATTAACAAACTAAGTATTAATGATTGAAAAACTAACTACATGTTTATAACTAAACCAAGCCATGCAGTCAAAAATAATATTGAGATAAAACTAAATAACAAGATATTGCAAAGAGTAGATTCAACAACATTTTTAGGTTTGACACTTGATGAACACATCTCATGGAACACACATGCTAATACTGTTAAAAAAAAAAAAAAAGAAGATTAAACTAGCAGCAACTGTCCTATTGAGAGTAAGACAATATGTCAACACACAAACATCAGTGAAAATATATCACACAATTTTGCATTGCCATCTCACACACATGCTACATATTTTGGGAGCGGAGCATGTAATACAAAACTATTAAATACATAGTATTGAAGTAATTCAGAACAGGGCTATTAGAAACATCAGTGATAATAAAGTTAAAATTACTTTACAGGACATGTATATAGAGCTGAAAATCTTACCCCTGAAACTAACGATCAAAGAACAACATACCAAATTAGCATACAAAATGTTTGGGAAAAATACACAAAAGTAACACGAATTTTCAATTCAATAAAAATATCCATACACATAACACAAGAAATGCACATAATGTGGCGAAGTGAGTAACTTCTTGTGTTGCAATCTCCTCCAGAGTGTAGAATTTCTGACACCGATGCTGTAGTCAGATCATCAGTCATGGAATTTCTCCGTGATGCAGGTGATGACGCAAATTTACCTTTGTCTGCTTGGGTGCTTAGAGTATTGCGCCGTGGTGGAGTGTGTGCGTGTGACTGTGTCATTGCCAAGCGAAGTGAAGGCACGACAAAAAAAAAAGAGAGGGACGTGATATTAGCACTACACATCAGCAGGGCAAGTGTCTGAAAAGTAAACACAACTGGGCATGGGTAAAAACGGCATCAGTGACTAAGTTTAGACTCATTGACTGCAGCGTTTTTGCATTAACTCTACTCGTGCCGCATACACACAATATCTAGGTGTGCCATAGTTAAAAGGGTACAAGTACCGAACACAGTACAGCACAAAGGACATGATCGTGAGGCGGCATCCGTGCTTAGTGTTTTATTTTTTTTGTGACACAGATTGGTTTTACAGATCGTTCATATGTGTGATTTCGATCGGAAGAGATATGTCTATTGATATAAATTAATGTTTGTGTGAAATGATTTGGATATCAGAGACTATGTATTCGCAAGAAGAAACTGGATGCTAAAACACCCGCCGGTGTACCTGGACCGTCGATCTCTAGACTCAACACCGTCTCTGTAAAAGCGTCCGGAGCCTCAACTGACTCCCTGGGTTACTCAGGCCCGTCGTTATCTATCTGCATCTCAACGCCGTCTTCTGCAGCTCGAAAACGTCTGTCCCAAAATCTGTCAACAATCTAGCCAAGCTCTTGTTAGGCACCAACTTCCCTGTTGCTTGTCCTGCAGACGTTGGTTCAATTGGGCCAATCAGGAGACAGCTACGAAAGATAGCCCCGCCCCTCGAGAACACTTAACTTCCTGCCACTGCCATATTTATTACATAATTATCTAATTTCGTTCAGCTACACTTTGACAAATACCCTATATGTATATTTAATTCTTAACAATTTCTCACATTCTAGTTATTGTAACTATTTAAGCATTGTATCTTAAACACAATAGACTGGTTTTCCTCCGGTAGCTAGGGGGGTTACATGTGGTTAGTTGAGCGAGAATGCCCAGACGTTTGCACCTGCTGTTTCCACAAAGACAAATTATATACATTCCTGTTTTTCCTAAATAAAATTCTGTACATAGAGAATATCGGCATCCTGACACAATGGCGAAAATAATGAATCGTCGCAACACATGTTTATTATTATATCTGTAATTTATGATAATTGCTTATAATTGATGGCTATTACTTTTATTAATTGGGGTAGTGACCATATGGCACGTCAGAACTTTTTTATGTCAACTCAAAGAATTTCCCTTTACAAGCATAATTTATCTTGAAAAATATAACCATTATTTGAAAGCCGTATATTCCAATCTTTGACTTGGAAACTCCTGAAATAGCACAGTTTTGCACCTACAAAACCACATTTTTACGGGGGAGGACCCCCATCCCCCCGCTTTTGGTTTATGGGGTGTTTACATATACTTCTTAAGGCATACTCCCCGCCCCCCCCTAAGATAAGTGCTTAAATCCGCCACTGCTTCGCAGTTGCCCTTTTGATAGGATACAGTTTTACAAATTTAGAAAATGCATAAATTAATTTGTGTAAGATACTGTACACCCATTTATTGATTGGTAATGGTCCAAATAAATCTATACATATTTTTTCCAGAGTCTTAGTTGCCAAAACATTTCCCATGATACTTTTTGACATTTTCTGTTTGGTACTTTGGTTGGTGCACATAGTAAACATTTACCAATTACTTTTTACACAATTCTAAACATATCTCGGAAAATACAAAACCTCTGAATGTACTTTACTGTTTTAGTTACTACAAAATGTCCGCATTCAATATGCATACCCCTACTCATGTCCTCTCTTGCTAAAGACTCTGGTATACATATTACCCACTTTGAACCAACATGCCTAACTTCCTGGTGTGTTGCTCCCTCGGCGATGCAAGTGGTGTTCCCAGCATCACATTCTCTCAGGGTGTAGAAACTTCCCATCGACCAGCAACTGTGTTTTCACATCGTCCTTAGCCGCCTTGAAGAGCTCGGATCCCTCGTAGATACTGGTCACCATGTTCCAGCACCAACTGCTGCGTGTCAATCCTCCTGGACTGACATGTAGTTAGGGTTTCGAGAAGGTACACAGGTTTCCTGACCCACTGCAAACACTCCAATCTTCCTCTGCATCACTGTAGCTTATCTCGTCAAAGTTAGCACTCTTACAGGAACTGACTCAGGGATTTTTGAAAAGAAATGAAACTGACTTTTCTCAAGAAACGTCTGCATAATTTATACCCTTTATTGTGAACCCGGTATACTGAAAAAAGTCAGTACAAAAATGCAGCACAAATCCACGGGGATAGAAGAAATGAAGACGCAACTTTGCTCCAAACGGCCGAGTATGGATGGAAAGATTTAGCTGGAGAGTCCCGAAAGGATGTCCGAAATGAATTAAAGAGAAAAAGAGGCCTCTGTACTGTCAATACCCGTGAAGTTCGTCACTCCCGCAACTATTTCATGATAAATTGGGGCCTCAGCCTCCAACACAGCCGGTCTCACCTGTGTCCGGATTATTTCTGCAAATGGTGGAGGCAAAACTTTTTAGAAGGTGTCATGCACGCCACCCCAGGCTGCGCTCCTATTAGCGGACTAACGTCACATGATTACAATACCACCAACTCCCTTAGAGCCAAATGAAAAAAATACTGCGTAGAAACCCGGTAATGACGTAAAAATTAGCTGAAAAAGACCAGAATACAAAAAGAGCTAATGTTAGCCCAGCCCAAAGCCAAATGGCCACAACATTATTGATTATACCATCACTGAATTCTAGCTTATTATACACTATTACAACTCGCTACTACACTTTTCTACTTTCTCTTTCTCAAACTGAGCTCACTAAAAAGAAAATACTATTTTGTTTACGTAATACATAAGACCTATGGTAATACTTTCCTGAATGTAAGTTATGTTGGGTCATACAGTACCTGTTTATTTGCAGAATATAGCGGCGATACATACTACCTGCATGTTTTTTTTAATAAAAAAAAATAAATAAAACCTTTCCGGTTACCGTTACAGTACACATTTCCAAAGATCTAACATGTAATGATTCATACTCCAACACTTCCCCTTGAATTATTACACATAGTTTCAGTGCATATCATGTTAAATTGACAATTATATATGTGGGGTTAACTTGCTTGGTCAACAAAATGTACAAGTATTAGTTTAGGCCCAACATTTTGACAAAATACTCATGCTTCTCCCTAGGGAGTGGTTTGGTTAATATGTCTGACAACATATTTCCTCAGGATGTACTTAATAGACACCACTTTGTCCTGCAAATGCTTTCTTATAAAATTATATTGAACATCAATGTGTTTTGATCTCTGACTTGTGAGTTCATTCTTAGCTAAGTGTATGAAACCTTTGTTATCACAATACACAACTGATGGTTTCGAAACAGGCAGATGTATTTCACTCGACAGAGTCCTTAGCCACAATACCTCTTGAACCGTGAAGCTCAGAGCCATGTACTCAGCCTCTACAGTACTCAAAGCTACAGTCCTTTGTTTTTTTACTGAACCATGAGATAATACAACCCATGAACTTAAAACTACTACCTGTTACAGAATGCCTGCTATTGATTTCATTTCCCAGTCTGCATCGCTAAAACTTTCGATCCCAGGTTCACAGCTGCCTTTGCTGAACTACAGCCTCAGATTCTTGGTGCCCTTCAGGTACCTGAACACTCTTTTTACTGCAACCCAGTGGCACATTTTTGGCTTTTTGTTGAAATGGCTAAAACAATTCCAAGGATAAGCTATGTCTGGCCTAAAAATCTGTGATATGTATAGCAAACTACCAATGGCCTCTTGATATTTTACACTGTCACTGCACTGCATATCACTGTCGCTTGGTTCAAGCTTGAAGCGTACCTCCATCGGTGTCGACACTGCCTTGCAATCTGTCATCCCGAACTTGCTCAACATCTTGTCGATGTAATCCAATTGGTTTATCCAGAGTCTTCTATCTTCTCGGTCCCTCATGATGTTCATCCCTATACAGCGCTTGACTTCATCGAGGACCTTCATCTGACTTCAGGATGCTACAGACTTTCTTCTCTGTGTCTTCATTACTAGTTAAGATAAGAACATCATCTACGTAGATTACCACAATTATGGTACTTTTTCGATTTGGCCATGATAAATACATGGATCTGCTTTCGACTGATCCAAACTCATGCCTGTTAAGACATGGTGAAGGCGCCGGTTCCAATTACTTCCACTCTGTTTCAATCCGTACATCACCTTCTTCAGGCGCCAGACTTTTCCTGATGGCTTGTCGATCTCTTCTGGTGGCTGCACATAGTTTTCCTCCTCCAGATGGCAGTGTAGATACGCAGTCTTCACATCCATGTGGGTTATTTTTAAATCTTCCTTGACTGCCAGGGAAAAAAGGAACCTCAATGATGCATACCGGATGACAGGAGAGAAGGTTTCTTCGTAGTTGATGCCAGCTTTTTGATTACTACCTTTCACTACCAACCTTGCCTTGTACAATGGTTTTTTGTTTTCAGAGTTCTTTAACTTGAAAAAGACTTCAGTGTTGTTTTACCTCGAGGTAGGTTTACCCATTCAAATGCTTCATTGTTTATAAAAGAGGTTAATTCTTCAGACATGGCTTCCTGCCATTTTGAGGCTTGAGGACTGCTCTTTGCGTCTTCTACAGTACGTGGCTCATTTTCTTCTGAAACAAGATACAACACAAAATCTTGGTCATTCCTAGGTTTGTGTGGTCTGTCAGATTTCCTCAGACCTTCCTTACTTGCACCGCGTTCCACATCCTGTGTCGGAAATCCTTTAAATTCTGCTTCCCCTTCACTATCTTCAACACTCTCAACATTACCATCTGCTCCAAAAGGAATCAGATTGCTCTCCATCCCTTCATTATCAGCCATGGTGAAGCTTTCAACATCTCCACTCCGTTGAGGTAGGTGTTTGTTGGTCGTCACCAATGGTGGGTCACCTGGAATCATCTTGTGCACAAGGAAAACAACATCTCTGCTTATTATCAGTCTCTTCATAACTATATCAATTAGGTGATAGCCATCCCTCCGTCTCTTCACAATAGCCAACAAACAATAATTTCTCTGAACGAGGGTCCCATTTTTGTCTCTTTTGTTTGGGTACTTGGGCCATAACTTCACTCCCAAATATCTTGAGATGTTTGATGTTTGGCTTCTTAGTGTGCCAAGCCTCATATCGTGTTTTGTTGATGGCTTTCGTTGGACACCTATTATTGAGGTATACGGCAGTGGAGACTGCTTCTGCCCAGTGCATTTTTTGTAAGCCTGCATCTTGTAGCAAGCACCTTGCTTTGTCTACTATCTTCCTGTTCGCTCATTCACTGACCCCGTTTTGTTGTGGTGTGTACCTAACTGAACGCTGATGCCTGACACCCTTGTCTCTTAGGAAACTGTCCAACTTGTGGTTGACAAATTCCATACCATTGTCAGATCGCAATGCTTTGATCGTCTTTCCAGTTTGATTTTCAACTAGTGAACAGAAGTCTTTGAAAACTCTACAAACTTCATCCTTTGTTTTCAAAAAGTACACAAATGTATATCGTGAGTACTCATCAATAAACACAATGAAATACCTGCTTCCCCCAATCAAAATATTTTCCATGGGTCCTCATAGGTCTGTATGGATCAGTTCGTGTGCTGCTTCTACCCTAAGTTGTCTGCATTTGAAAGGTGCACGAGTATGTTTCCCTGCAACACACACCTCGCACAGCTTCTCACTAATCATCAATGAATCTATACCTGTGGCCATGTCCTTTAACAGGAGCATGTTCCTCCTACTCAGATGGCCTAGCCTTCTATACCAGACATTGGCATCTTCCTTCGCAACACACACCCAGTGCACTTTATTTAGCCATGGCGTGTTCAGTTGGTATAGGCCATTAACTTGGGATGCAGTTGCAATAAGTTCTCCATCAAAGTTGAGAATTTTCCCACTATCTCTGTTGAATATCACTGTATTGCCTTGGCTGGTAATTTTACTCACCAATAACAGGCTTGCAGCTGCCTCAGGTGCGTAGTAGACTTCATGTGCAGTCACAGTACTGGTAGTATTTCCTACTGAAAGCTTGATGTCTACACTGCCCACAGCTTCCGTTTTCAGCAGTTGGTTGTTGGCAGTTTAAACTTCGAGCGTTGAGTTGCTAGTTTCAATCAGATTCGATTCATCCTCTGTTAAATGAATTAATGCACACGAGTCTCATAACCACACTGTATGACCTTCTTTTTCGTTTGAAACTACGCCCGCTAAAAATGCATTTGCATTTTTCTTCTCCCACCTTTTGTTGCTGGCTTCCTCAAAATTTCTCTCATGTAGTTCGCCTTCCAACGATAATTAGCTGCAATATGTCCTGGCTTATGACAATTAAAATACTTGAAAACCTTGCTTGTTTTGGTGGGTGGTTGACTTTTATGACTGTAGAGGGCTGTCTCCTTGTTGGACGAACTGGATCTCGGACTGTTTGTGGTTTCTACATCTTGTAGCAGTTTAACCTTGATAGAGTCTGCAGTAATCAAAATTCCCGACGATTCTAGTCCCATCATCATTGCTTTGTATTCATCAGGGAGTCCTGCTAAAAGTAATGTCCCTACCCACTCGTCACTTATGTCGAAATTCACGTCTTGTAAGCGTTGTGATGTTGATATTATTTTGTTTACATCCTCTTCGACGGAACTACAGTTGTTGATTTGGGTTAGAATCAACCGGCGAAGTAGCCCAATTCTCCTTGTCAGTCCTGAGTCCTCAAATAGTCGTATGGTGTCCCAGGCTGCCTTTGCAGTTTCGCAGGCTTCTACATGGTGAATCAGGTCGGTTTCTACGAGGAGAGAAATTTTGGACAGTGCCTTTCTGTCTTTATCTCTGGCTTCTTCAGGTTTTACAGTACCCTGTACCACATCACTGGTCGTCCAGCTTCAGTAGGGCCTTTATGTGAAATTTCCATGACGCATAGTTCTCACGGCCTTTCAATTTCTTTACAAATGCAAGTGTTGATGCCATGCTGCTTCACTACCGACCACGACTTGAGAAAACAAAACGTTTTTAATATTCGCGTTCATGAACAGGCGCGATTATATCATACACAGAACACCACCCTTATATCGGGTCCTGGGCCCATAACCTCTGTTGGATCATACAGTATCTGTTTATATTTGCAGAATATAGCGGTAATACATACTACCTACACGTTTCACAAAAAAAAAAAAACACCAAAGCACATCTGGTTACAGTTACAGTACACATTTCCAAAGATCTAACATGTAATGATTCACAATCCAACAACTTACACAAAAAAATACTAAACAAAACATAATTTTCCAATGCTTCGAAGCGACAGTTATATCCCTTGTCACATTTTTCCATTGCTCTTGGGAAAAGGCACTCGGGTAATTGGTTTTCTAATATTTTTGGACAAGGGTTGGTCATATCTACAATTTACTAGTATGTTTTAATCAGACGACGTTTGGCAATTGATATACATTTATATTTTAATCATTTCAATTCTTATTTTCCCACAAAACTTTAGGAAAATCAAGGCCCAACTAGAGGCACTTAGCAGAGAAAAATGCAATTTAAAAATTTAATGATGGAGTAGGGGAAAGATAGGCCCCTATTGATTTTACGAAGGTAAGTATTTTATGAATGTGTTGAATTGAAATGTAAGTACTAGTAAAATCGTGGGTCTTATGTATGTGTTTTCTTAATGTTAGATGCTTATTTTAAACACTTATGTTATATACTGCTAGGATTTTAAAGATAGTCCCGTTTTCACAATTGTTAACCTTATAGAATAAACTAATGTGTACAGTTTTCTATCAGAAATATACTTAAAATGACATCAATCAATTCAAATTACATAATGATTGTCAGGCTACATGATAGTTGAAGTCTGCATGTCTACTAACGGACTGGAGTTGGTTCTGTATATTGTTAGCAAATATAAACATATATTACACCATGAACAATACCTGACTTATCTGACTGCTCCTACGGCTAGAGCCCATCTCACTGGACCTCATGCTGCCGTAGTAAGTACTGACTGTGCTGCCACTGTCGCGACGAGGGTTGATCTGCGCAAGTCGCAACTGTACGTCTGTCAGCTGAGTGTGCGTTGACTGTGAAGACGTGTGTTTACTTCCTTCCATTTTGAGATCTGTGATTCTGCGGTTCAGTTCACCCATGCTTGACATGCTTGTGGGTTTTCGTGCCCCTATCATTACGTGAAAAAACATACATACTTAAGCTTAACTAAACAAGAGTGATCAATTTATTAACACTGAGCATCTGTACACTATTAATATTATTTTCTTGACTTTCACATTTCCCTCGAATAACTTTTAACTTGGTTAAATGTGACATTTATTACATTTGCAGGAATGTGAAACTCAAGAGGAAACTTTTGTATTTACAGGCATTGCTGCATATTATGGCAGGTAGAGTGACCACAGTGGTTGTGTGATAGAAATGTCTCATTCTGACAACAAAATTGATGGCTGCAACTGCAATCCTGAGATATTTGTAAGATTTTATAAGTTAACACAAACATCCAGAATACCCACTATAGTACACTTTTTTATACCATTTCATTATTAATGTGGTTTAGAATGAAAATAAAAGATTCACATTTTGTCTTATGGTACTTATAGTACTGATTTTAAATATTAATAATTGTTTGGAATGAAAAGATTTTTAGTACCTGTAATGAAATTTTTAATTTTTATATCAAAATTATTCTGTAGTTGTACAATCTTCAAGGGAAAATCACTTCAAATTTGATTCCAAATACTTCAATGACATTACTACAACCGGCTCTTCAATTGTTATGAAAAAGAAATGAGTGTAATTCAAACAAGTTTCTATATGTTAAAAAACACCCACACAACTCAAGATAAGTTGATGACTTAATATACATTGTATGACAAGTTTAAAAATAAAATATATAACATGCACCAATCCACTTAAAATGTAAAAACTGTAATCAAAAATGTAACCGTCCGGAAATTAGATTTTTACCCACAGTAAAGCACAACACAAAAATATCTACTTAAAATGTTCATAGATGAATTACAATAGACAAAATAAAGTTGGAGGTGGATATAAGAAATTTGTTTGATTCAATGAACATTATGTTTATTTTATGATGATATAGAAAAGTGAGGTCTGTAATGATACAAATGCGGTAATGTATGTTTCCCGAACAGGACAACAAAAATGGGCTGTTGATTAGACGTGTTTGACTACCGTTCAGTATGCGCCCACCCTTCGATACCACGTAGAACCCCTGAGATAAGAGTGTAGCTCACCACTGAGGCCAGAGAATTTATGAGAAATAATAAGCTTATATCTGGACACTAATATAGCGAGGGTAATCCAGTACAACCTCATCTGCAGCAATACATGGGAAGGGGTGTCGGTACCACCACAGAATCGTGGACTATTCACTAAAAGTTATAAAACACAAAAATACATATTTTTGTAGGTTTGGAAAATTTCTGAAAATCAAGTACTAATCCTACATTGTTAGGTAAATAAAAAATTACGTTGCTATGTGTTTTTATAACTTTCCACAAACAACCTAAGATATCTTTCAATGCAAATTATTTCATTTCAATAAGTCCATTAGTTTTTGTGAAGTGAATATCTGTGTAACATATAAATATTAACTTGACATGTCTTTACTGGAATATTATGCAAGCTAAACTTTCTCATTAAAACAATAATAGTAGTCCCTGGTAACGTCTACAAAGCTAACACCTTTGTAGAAATATAAAACAAAGAAATTATTCATGTTTGTACCACTTTTAAGGTTTTCTTTGAAATTTTTTGTTTTCGTGGATAGGTGCCTTGCAAACATGTTTAATAGCTACAAAAATAAATGCACATTTATAACCCGCTGCAACCAGTTCAACAGCAATGTGTGGCATTGCAAGACTAGGGGTTTCTATTCACTGGTGAATTAGTATTTTATGTAGTCTTAATATCCTAATATATTTAAAATTGCAACTTTTATTTCAGTGGTCTCGGTTCCAGATGGCCTTGGTAGGAGGCAGTAGCTTTGTTTTTTTTTTTTTTTTTTTCCTCGTGTTCTGGTTTTTTTCCGCGGTAGTTTACTTGCAGTTTGTTTTTTAATATGTAGTTTCTAGTTGTGCCCTGGAGGGTTCTAGATAATTGAGGCATGATGAGTGTCACGCCACCGAGAACCAGCCAATGAGAGCACGGGGTGTGGCGCCCTTTCGCCCTTTATTCTGGAATGTTCTGCCTCCGCCATGTTAGAATAACGTGTGCGGGGCTGCGGCCCAAAATACTTTCATGAAGTGAGTTCGGGAGTTGCAAATGTAACATGTACGGGTAGCATCGTGGCCCCTATTCTGTAACTTTTTTTTCGGACATCTTTACATCTTTTGAACTCTACAAAATTTGTTTCTGCCCGTACGTGTAAGCCGTTAGGTGCTGAGAGCCAGGATGGCTACTCATTCTTCTTTGCCGCGTGTGTATTCACAGTGTGATGTAATGTTCTTTGTCTTTAGAAAGCATGTTTTCTTTAGCTGTCGTGTGTGTTTATATGTCGCGCCACACCACATGTCAGCCAGTGTCGAAATTAGCTGTGCAATCTCGTAATATTTCTGTTAGAGTTATGCAGCATAGCTAACTAGCAAGTTGATATATCTATGATTGAGCATTGCAAAATTTAGCCTGACAAAAAACACGAGATTCGATTGTAACTTATTTATAGCCTGAGATCCCTGCAAAATGATGATACAACCCACAAGTGAAAGACCCTGAGGTAGTAAGTGCGAGCTATAGTAAGTTGGTGATGTAGTTACCTTACATGTTAATCCATGCATGTAAAACATGTACTAAAAACATTGCAGCTGCTTCATAATACACATTTTGCTTCAGGCAATGCTTATGCTTTATTTGCTGTTAAAGATAAGTCATTGATGACATTCGAATATATAATTTTATTTAGTACACATCTGCCTATTCCTATACATTTTTATATTCATATCCAATGTCCTGATAATGTAGCAAAAACAGACTTGGTAGTTGATAATACTGCATGTATTCAGCACTATTTGAGAAAAATGGGAATATTGAACATGTCATTCCAAGATGGCCCTTAAAGAATCAATAATCGAGGAAAAATGGATTTTCTTTAAATTTCAATTCTCTTGATCTTCTCATTTATTTATTTTGATATGATACTCCTATTGGGATACGTATACTTATTTTATTAATTGGGTAGAGTACTTTAAGTTGTATGTCTTTCATGAGACAATATTTTTGCAATTCGGAGACAACAGCAACTTAAATTACCGTACATATTTTCTAAGACACTAACTTTAAAAGAACGTTACAATCTGTTATGATGATAATAAACTGGTGCAAAAATTTTTCTTGTAACATTTACGTACATTTCAATTGCAACAACAGTTTTTAAATGCGTTCCTATACATGTACTGCTCTTCATGGCTAACCTCGATGACTCATCGCTTAAATAAATAAATCACTTTGGTTGCCCATTGATGCTGTAAATACGCAAAAAATTCCTTGCAATTTCATTAAATTAACACTAAAACAAATAACTTTTTAAATTAATGTAATGTGTTATATTGTTCACGCGTTAGAAAATAGTGTGGTACCATGAGACAAAAACAACATACGCATACATGCAAATGAAATGCATGTAATATGAAAATATTGTACTCATATGTGAATGCATAGAAAAATTCTCATTCAACAAATACATTACGATTAAGACAAAAATAATTAGGCCTAACTGCCGAGATTTTCATTCCATTTTAGACAGTACTTGTACGGCGCTTGTGTAACATACAAATACACAAACAGCTTGGTGGCACGTTCAATGTTGGAACGGAAAGTTTCACACAGTAATTGAAATTGAATAATCCATTACTGTAATTACCTCAAATGTTTTTGAATGTCACAAAGTTAATAAATGAATGTGTTCACAAAGAAACTGCAAGCTCACTCAGAAATGAAGCAACAGGTGTTCTGATGGCAGCTACTTGACAGAGACAAAGGAGTTACGGCAAGTAGGTATTCTCGATTGATCATCAGAGGTTAGCTAGGCTGCCATTTAAATGCATTCCAGCAATTAGCTCGGTTCACTTTTTGGACACAAGTGTAGTTCACTCGAATGACTATTTAAAGAACTCATGCTGAAGTTTCCCCTAAAAGTCACTGTGAACCCTCATTTGAGGGTTGATCAGTATCCCCTACCTAAGTCAGAGGACCTTTTCAATAAATTTGTAGGTTGCCAGGTGTTCTGCCATTTGGATCTGGCCCAAGCCTACTTGCAGTTAGAAGTAGACAACACTAGTAGGGAGCTGTTAACCATCAACACAGCAAATGGGCTGTACAGATTTAATCGGTTGGTTTTTGGCCTGGCTTCCGTTCCTGCTATTTTCCAATCTATAATTGACAATATATTATCTGGTGTTGAAAAGGTAGCAGCGTACCTAGATGATATATTGATTGCTGGAAAGGATCATAAGGATTGTGCTAGAACATTAGATGTGGTGCTTGAAAAATTGGATGCCTACAATGTTAAAATTAACGTGGAGAAATCAGAGTTTTTTGTACCGGTGTTAGAGTTTCTGGGTTTTCAGTTTTCAGGGGCTGGGAAGTCCCCTACAAAATCCAAAATCAACAAAATCTTGTCAACACCAGCACCAAAAGATGTTACACAGCTGAAAGCTTTCCTATCGTTACTGAACTACTATAGACAATTCATTGCAATGTGCCCAGACCTCCTAGAACCACTTCACAACCTTTTACGCAAATATGTCCCCTGGGTATGGTCGTCCGAATGTGAACTTGCCTTCAACCGAAGTAAAACCTGTTTGTCGGAGAAGGCTTTGTTAGTGGTATTTGACCCCGCTAAGGAGATTGTGCTACATGTCGATAGTTCGGCATATGGGGTAGGAGCAGTACTGAGTCATGTGGTAGATGGAGTGGAGTATCCAATAGCTTTTGAGTCTGCTACACTTACTTCCGCACAAAAAAATTATAGCCAGTTGGATAAGGAGACACTGGCAGTAATGTTTGGGATAAAAAAATTTCACAAAAACCTGCATGGCCACACTTTCACTATTTATAGTGGTCATCAGCCACTAACTCCTTGTTCTCAGAAGCAAAGAAGTTACCACACATGGCATCATCGCGAATACTAAGATGGGCTGTCACTTTAGCGGCCTATAATTACCGTATTGTCTACAAAAAAGGTCATCATATCCCACATGCAGACGCATTGTCACGGTTGCCAAATTTAGGTGTTACAGATATGCCAGATTGTAATTTTCTGTACCTATCGACACCCCTAATTTCACCAGACACAGGAAACTGCCAAGGACCCAACACTTAGTAGGGTTATCACAATGTGTACAAAGGGTTGGCAAACTAGTGGAAAGGACAAATTATCATTTTACTCTGGCATTAGAGACAAGTTATCCACAAAGAATGGAGTTCTGTTACATGTCAATAGAGTAGTAATTCCTCAAGCACTACAACCCAAAGCTCTGTCATTATTACATCATGGTCATGCTGGCATAGTGCGCACACGAATGTTAGCCCCCTCCTATGTCTGGTGGAAGGGCATGGATGAGGACATTGGTAGAACGATTGAATGCTGCCCGGTATGCCAGCAAACACAAAATGCAAGATCAAAAGGGACTAGATATATCTGGCCTTCTTCCCAGTCACCCTGAAAAAGAATTCATTTAGACCTTTTCAGTTCAACTCAATGCAGTACTTAATTTTGTGTGATGCATTTTCAAAATGGGTTGAATGTTTCCCGTTACCAGTGGATACCACATTCCAGTCAGTGCTAAAATGTTTGTTAGAAGTGTTCTCAAGATTTGCTTACCCGCAGGTCATAGTGTGTGACAACGGACCTCCGTTTTGTGCTCAAGGCCTGGCCCAGTTTTGTAGGCTTCGGTCCATAAAACTCCTATTCTCCCCTCCCTACAACCCGTCGTCGAACGGGCTTGCGGAGCGTTCCGTACAGACGTTCAAGAAGCTGCTAAGTAGAAGCATTTTGGCACATCCAGGAAACACTCTGTCTGTTAATCAAAGATTACATGATTGTTTATTTGCCTACCGTTCCACACCTTCATCAGTAACAGGTCTTTCCCCCATGGCGTGTCTTTTCTCATACACACCACGCCACCCTTTGTCAATGCTGCAGCCAACAAAAACATCAAGATCAGCACAACAATGGGAGGTGGTACCACCAGATTTTGAGACAAACCAAAAAGTTTGGGTGAACTTACAGACAAGCAAAGACATTGTTAGATGGCTGCCAGGGCGTGTTATGAAGCGAGTAGGGAATGTTATATACATAGTTAAGCTGGGAGAAAATAAGTTTAGAAAGGTACACCGGCGCCAGTTGCGTGACAATACCTATGATGAGGCAGATTGTGAGTTAAGTTTTCCCATACCGCGTCCTAGGGTACAGGGAGAGGGGAAAGGTCAGACTAGGGATCTGGACATGGAAAGAGAAGAGGAGGAAGGTTTTCGAGGTTTCCCACAGGAGCCAGCAGAAACTCCAAGAGTTTCTAGCGGGGGGCGTAGGATACATACTCCTGTACGTTACTCGCCATAATTTCAATAGTTGTGAGTTTGCTGCGTTAGGTAAAGGTGTCAGATGTTTTATTGCTTAAGAATGTTATTGTTATTACTCTCTGTATAGTGAGAGGTTATTGATGTTGTATGTTTCGTGGCAAGGTTAAGCAACATGTAGAGGATTGATGTATAAAGGTCAGTAACCCATGTTTATGGTACGAGAGGGGTCAAAGTTGTGTTGTACAATGAAGATTTAAATGTCCATCTTCATGTGTGTCGTTTGTTAACATGTTCAATGAGAGGGAGAGGAAGGTAGTGCTATGTAATGTGACATTGTGTTAGGTTGGCAGACGTGTGCAGGAGTGTGGCTTGTGTGGGTATGGAGTCGTGTTTAGGAGGTGGAGGTTCGGTGTATGTAAACCGTGAATGGAAGATTAAATGTACCGGCGTCTGAGATGGTGTATATTATTATAAACCTTATTCCTAACTTGTCACAGAGCACATTACCAGTTAGGACTTAGTTATCTCACCACACACTCCAAGCCAGTCAGCCCAACTTATTGCCAGCTATGACTGAGTTATCTCAGCACACACTCCAAGCCCTCCAGCTTAGCCTATTACTAGATAGGACTTTGTTATCTCACCACACACTCCAAGCACACCAGCTTAGCCTATTACCAGGTAGGATTTTGTTATCTCAGCACACACTCCAAGCCAATCAGCCCAACGTATTGCCAGCTATGACTTAGTTATCTCAGCACACACTCCAAGCCCTCCAGCTTAGCCTATTACCAGGTAGAACTTAGTTATCTCATCCCAGACGCCAAGCAAATTAGCCACGCTTATTGCCAGCTATGACTTAGTTATCTCAGCACACACTCTAAGTCAGCCAGCCCAGCCAATTCACAGCTAGGACTTACTTACCTCAGCACACACTCTAAGCCAGCCAACCCAGCCTATTGAGAGCTATGGCGCAGTTATCTCAACACACATTCAAAACCAGCCAGCCAGCCGAGCTTATTACCCGCTATTACTAAGTTACCTCAACACACACTCCAAACCAGCCAGCCCAGCCTATTTACAGCTATGACATAGTTATCTCAGCACACATTCCAAACAAGCCAGCCATCCCAGCTTATTTCCAGCTATTACTAAGTTATCTTAGCACACACTCTAAGAAAGGCAGCCGAGCCTATTCCCAACTAGAACTTAGTTATCTAAGCACACACTCTAAGCCAGACAGCCCAGCGTATTGCCAGCTATGACTCAGTTATCTCAGCACATATTCCAAAAAAGCCAGCCAGACCAGCTTATTACCAGCTATTACTAAGTTATCTCAGCACACACTCTAAGCCAGCCAGTCCAGCCAATTCCCAGCTAGGACTAAGTTATCTCAGCACACATTCCAAACCAGCCAGCCAGCCCCGCTTATTAGCAGCTAAGTTATTATTAAGTTATCTCAGCACAAACTCCAAACCAGTCAGCCCAGCCTATTACCAGCTAGGACTTTGTTATCTCAACACACACTCAAAACCAGTCAGCCCAGCCTATTTCCAGCTAGGACTCAGTTATCTCAGCACATGCTCTAAGCCAACCGGCCCAGCCTATGTTCAGCTAGAAGTTAGTTATCTCAGAAAACACACCAAGCAAGCCAGGCCAACCAAATACCAGTTAGGAATTAGTTATCTCACCGCACACTCCAAGCCAGCAGCCTAGCCTATTACCATGTATGACTTAAGTTATCTCTGCACACACTTAGGCCAGCCTCCCAGCCATTTTCCAGCTATGATTCAGTTATTTCAGCACATACTCTAAGCCAGCCGGACCATCCTATTTCCAACTAGAATTATGTTACCTCAGAAAACACACCAAGCCAGCCGGCCCCTGCCTATTTCCAGCTAGAATTTAGTTATCTCAGAAAACACACCAAGCCATCCAGGCTAAGCAAATACCAGTTAGGACTTAGTTATCTCACCTCACACACCAAGCCAGTCATCACAGCCTATTGCCAGCAATGACTCAGATATCTCAGCACACACTCCAAACCAGCCAGCCCAGCCTATTACCAGCTATGACTCAATTATCTCAGCACACACTCCAACCAGTCAGCCCAACCTATTACCAGCAACAACTCAGTTATTTCAGCACACACTCTAAGAAAGGCAGCCCAGCCTATTTCCAGTTTGAACTTAGTTATCATACCACACACTCCAAACCAGCCAGCCAGCCCAGCCTATTACCAACTATGACTCAATTATCTCAGCACACACTCTAAGCAAGGCAGCCCAGCCTATTTCCAGCTAGAACTTAGTTGTCTCACCACACACACCAAGCCAGTCAGCGAAACCTATTACCAAGTAGGACTCAGTTATCTTAGATAACACTCTAAGCCAGCCAGCCCAGCCCATTACGAGCTAGGACTTAGTTATCCCACCACACACTCCAAGCCAGTCAGCACAGCCTATTACCAGCTATGACTTAGTTATCTCACCACACACTCCAACCAGTCAGCCCAACCTATTACCAGCAACAACTCAGTTATTTCAGCACACACTCTAAGAAAGGCAGCCCAGCCTATTTCCAGTTTGAACTTAGTTATTATACCACACACTCCAAACCAGCCAGCCAGCCCAGCCTATTACCAACTATGACTCAATTATCTCAGCACACACTCTAAGCAAGGCAGCCCAGCCTATTTCCAGCTAGAACTTAGTTATCTCACCACACACACCAAGCCAATCAGCAAAACCTATTACCAAGTAGGACTCAGTTATCTTAGAAAACACTGTAAGCCAGACAGCCCAGCCTATTGCCAGATATGACTTAATTATCTCAGCACACTCTCTAAGACAGCTGGCCTAGCCTATTTCCAGCTAGAACTTAGGTATCTCAAATAACTCACCAAGCAAGCCAGCCCAGCCAAATTCCAGTTAGGACTTAGTTATATCACCACATACTTCAAGCAATTCAGCCCAGCCTATTGCCAGATAATACTCAGTTATTTCAGCACACACAGTAGGCCAGCAATTCCAGCCTATTTCCAGCTAGAATTTTGTTATCTCAGAAAACACATCAAGCCAGCCAGCCCAGCCAAATACCAGTTAGGTCTTAGTTATCTCACCACACACTCCAAGCCAGACAGCCCGGCCTTTTTCCAGATCTGAGTTAGTTATATCAACAAACACCCCAAGACAAACGGCCCAGCCTATATCCAACTAGAACTTAGGTATCTCAGAATA
Source organism: Medauroidea extradentata (assembly GCA_003012365.1). Lineage (NCBI taxonomy): Eukaryota > Metazoa > Arthropoda > Insecta > Phasmatodea > Phasmatidae > Medauroidea > Medauroidea extradentata. Next base: position 10,305 of record PNEQ01068621.1, on the reverse strand, counting down.
AACACCAAGCCAGCCAACCCAGCCAAAAAACAGTTAGGACATAGTTATCTCACCATACACTCCAAGCCAGTCAACACAGCATATTTCCAGCTATGACTCAGTTATCTCAGAAACACTCCAAGCCAGTCAGCACATCCTAATACCAGCCATGACTCAGTTAACTCAGCACACATTGTAAGCCAAACACCCCAGCTTATTACCAGCTAGAAATTAGTTATGTCACTACACACTCCCAGTCATTCAGCCCAGACTATTACCAAGTATGGCATAGTTATCTCAGAAAAAAATTTTTAAGCCAGCCAGCCCAGTCTATTACTAGTTATGACTCAGTTATCTCAGCACCAAGATAGCCAGCTCAGCCAATTACCAGTTAGGTCTTAGTTATCACACCACACACTCCAATCCAGTCAGTACAGCCTATTACCAGTTAGGACTTAGTTATCTCACCACACACTCCAAGCCAGCCTGCTCAGCCTATTACCAATTAGGCCTTAGTTATCTCACCACACACTCCAAGCAAGCCAGTCCAGCCTATTACCAGTTAGGACTTAGTTATCTCACCACACACTCCAAGCAAGCCAGTCCAGCCTATTACCAGTTAGGACTTAGTTATCTCACCACACACTCCAAGCCAGCCTGCTCAGCCTATTACCAATTAGGCCTTAGTTATCTCACCACACACTCCAAGCAAGCCAGTCCAGCCTATTACCAGTTAGGACTTAGTTATCTCACCATACACTCCAAGCCAGCCAGCCCAGCCTATTACAAGCTTCAACTTAGTGATCTGTCCATACACTCCAAGCCAGTCAGCACAGCCTATTACCAGCTATGAGTCAATTATCTCAGCACACACTGTAAGCCAGCCAGCCCAGCCTATTACCAGTTAGGACTTAGTTATCACAGCACACACTCCCAGTCAGTCAGCCCAGACTATTACGAAGTATGGCATAGTTATCTCAGAAAAAATTTCTAAGCCAGCCAGCTTAGTCTATTACCAGTTAGGACTTAGTTATCTCACCACACACTCCAAGCTAGCCTGCTCAGCCTATTACCAATTAGGCCTTTGTTATCTCACCACACACTCCAAGCCAGCCAGTCCAGCCTATTACCAGTTAGGACTTAGTTATCACACCACACACTCCAAGCCAGCCAGCTCCGCCATTTACCAGTTAGGACTTAGTTGTCACAGCACACACTTCAAGCTAGTCAGCCCAGCCTATTACTAGCTAGGACTTAGAAATCACAACACATAATCTAATCCAGTCAGCTAAGCCTCTTTCTTGCTAGGACTTAGTTATCACAACAAACACTCCAAGCCAGCCAGCTCAGCATATTACCAGCCATGGCTTAGTTATCACAACAAGCAATCCAAGGCAGCCAGCCCAGCCTATTACAAGCTAGGAGTTAGTTATCACAGCACACACTCCAAGCCAGCCAGCCCAGCCAATTACCAACTATGACTTAGTTATCACAACAAACACTCAAAGTCAGCCAGTCAGCTCAGTCTTTTACCAGCTAGGACTTAGTTATCTCATCACACACTCCTAGCCAGTCAGCCCTGCCTCTTTCCAGCTAGGACTTAGTTATCTCAACAAATACTCCAAGCCAGCCAGCTAGCTCAGCCTATTACCAGCTATGACTTAGTTATCACAACACACTATCCAAGCCAGCCTGCCCATCCTATTACCAGCTATGACTTAGTTATCGCAACAAACAATCCAAGCCAGCCCGCTCATCCTATTACCGGCTAAGACTTAGTTATCACAACAAACACTCAGAGCCAGACAGCCCAGCATATTACCAGCTATGACTTAGTTATCACAACAAACACTCTAAGCAAGTCAGCCCAGCCTATTTCCAGCTATGACTTAGATATCACAGCACTCTCCAAGCCAGCCAGCCAAGCCTTTTACCAGCTACGACTTAGATATCACAACAAACACTCCAAGCCATTCAGCTCAGTCTTATACCAGATATGACTTAGTTATGTCAGCACACACCTCAAGCTAGTCAGCCCAGCCTATTTCCAGCTAGGATTTAGTTTTCACAGCGCACTCTACAAGCTAGCCAGCCCAGCCTATTACCAGCTAGGACTTAGTTATCTCAACAAACACTCCAAGCTAGCCAGTCCAACCTATTACCAGCTAGGACTTAGTTATCTCAACAAACACTCCAAGCCAGTCAGCCCAGCCTATTACCTCTAGGACTTAGTTATCTCAACAAACACTCCAAGCTAGCCAGTCCAACCTATTACCAGCTCTGACGTAGTTATCACAGCACACACTACAAGCCAGCCACCTCAACCTATTACCAGCTAGGACTTAGTTATCTCAACAAACACTCCAAGCTAGCCAGTCTAACCTATTACCAGCTCTGACATAGTTAGAACTGCCTGCACTCCAATCCAGCCAGCCCAGCCTATTACCAGCTAGGACTTAGTATTACCAGCTAGGACTTAGTATTACCAGCTAGGACTTAGTTACTTTAACAAACACTCCAAGCCAGCCAGCCCAGCCTTTTTCTTGCTAGGATTTAGTTATGTCAGTAAACACTCCACCCAGCCAGCCCAGCCTCTTTCTTGCTAGGATTTAGTTATCTCAACAAACACTCCAAGCCTGCCAGCCAAGCCTACTTCAAGCTAGGACTTTTTTATCTCAGTACACACTCGGAGCGAGCCAGCTCATCCTAATTCGTGCTACGACTTTGTCATCTCAGCACACACTCCAAGCCTGGTGGCAATCGTATCACTGTCGACGAGCATATTAAAATGATTTCACATTTGACTGAACAGCCTGAATATTTCTGAGCTAGGGATTTGTAAACAAATGTCATGAGAAAAATGATGATTTTTTTGTAAAGTGATTAGGGGAATAGTTTGAATGATTATATGTTACAACTTCTTTACTATTATAATTACTTTCCTTGCTTTAACATTTTTATCTAAACTGAAAGCTTATACACTACAGTTACACATACTTATACACTGTAATGATAGCAAATTATACAATATTAACAGATAGCAATAGAAACTGACCTGCAACATTGTGTAATGGTGACAGAGTTGACATGCCTTTTACTTGCAATCTGCCTTTGAGTCGATTGCGACCATTCCTGTCGGGCAACTGTAAATTGCAGTGTTGATCACCTTCTGTTCCAACTACAGCACGCAGAACCACAGGGAGATCTGGAAGCTGTAACATTTGTTCAGCTGACACAGCAAATCACTGCATTCATGAACAATGAAAGACTTTAGAATAGGAGTATATAACATAACATTAATGTTCAATAATGTTATCGAACATGATGTGAAACTGTCTAAATACTATGTATAATGTGAACTTTTTAATGATAACAAGTAACATATAAACACACTTTAGTATTGTGCAGGTAACACAAAATAAGTGCAGACAATTTTATGTTACCACAAATAACATTAATTTGCATAGCCCAAAATTACACATGGTGTAACTAGATTACAGACAGCAGTAAAGTAATTGTGTTTAATGAAATAAAAATAATTAATCTAATTGAAAAGGAATTCTCTATCACACATGCTTCCAGTGACAGATTTAAGGGGGAGCTACTGGGCTGAAGCTCCCCCCCCTTCCTCCCCAAAATTGTGTTCAACATTATGTAGCCAAATATGTCCAGTCACCTCAAGGAAACTGGAGTATTGTTCTATGATGATCCAAGTACATTTCATGTGTCCTACTTGTATGTATGATTTTTAATGTTATGTAACAGTAAACAACCACACTTTTGAATTGGCTGGTATTTTTTAAAATCCATAAAGTCACTTAAGAGGGCTCCCCCACAAAATATGTTTCTAAATCTGCCACTGCATGCTTCTGTCTCACATCTCGCTACCAGAATTAAGAATCTGTTACTGCACGACACCCAGATTTTGCAACCCACACAGACATAACTAATAGGACGAGTAGTAAAATTTTTCTAGAATATGCGAACCATGCACACCTTTTAGAGATGTGGGTGATGGATAAACAGGGAAGGAGTACTGAGAAAGGTACGCATATGTAATTATAAAATATCTTAGCTTGGAACCAGAATAACACTTGTAACAGATAATATTATTTGCTTTCTCCTTAAGTATGAATTACAGTTATAGAGATAATATGTAGGTCCATAGTGTACATGCAGGAATGATACTGAAAGTAAAAACATGTCAAATGTCAAGTCAGTAAAAAATGGACCATTGATATTTTTTTAACAAATGTATAGACAAGTGTGTGAAAAAATGGTGCAACTTTTTTGATCAAAAATATGCAAGCAAACGCAAAAACTGAGTTTAAAAATGACATAAAACAAATTCAGTTTTATAACAATAAAATGCAAAAAACAACTATTCTAACAAAAAAATGTTTAATAACGAATAGATTTATGAAATGTTGCCATTATTCAGATTCAAAAAAACTCTAATTGCCAGTAATAATATGTATAAAGAAATTGGAACTTACTTGTCAGTCACTGTAGTTTGTTGCCATGCATTAAACATTCATGAAAACATAACCTGATGGATCAGTGGTATCGCTGTATGGTGTACATAAGATTTGATGTAGTAAAATTATATATATGTTTGTGTGTGTACATACTTTTATTTTTATGTATGTGCTAATTTCTTAGCATTTTTAACATTGAAAATGACTAAATGTCCATCATATTCACTGAGGCAGCAATATAAATACTCTGTTTTAATGTTAGCTTTGTTTTAAAAGCCAACATAACAGAACACAAATTTCCATGAACGTGACAGAAAACTAATTTAAGAAAGTTAAATATCACGTCCAGTTTCAATCCATTTTTAGCATGAGTTAATTGGTGTTCAATTTCTTCAAAACATAACACAATATCAACTAGTCGTTTTATTTTACCAGCACTTCTTATAGATTTGTGTTTTTAAATATCCATTAGGATAATTTTAATTTGGTACTATTGGCTACATGTAAACACTGGCACTCAGTAGTCCTTCGTCATGGACACATGCTGCTCCTTCAAAACAATGCCGAAATCAAAGCCTACTGCTGAGTCCCGGGCCACAGAATTTAAATCAGACAGTTTATATGCTTCAAACAAGATTTTATTCTGCAAGTAGACCACGAAAGGCAAAACAAGTTAACGGTAAACAACATATTAAATTAGATTAGGAAGTGCAACAGGTGCCAGCAACAAACATCTGGCCACGCTGGAAGAAATGACTACTGTTAACAAAAAGATGAGAGAAGAAAGAGAAAATTTAATCACTAAAAATACTTTGCAAATATACCACTTGAAAAATTTAAAAACACAGAACTGCAAGAATGGATAAATGAAAATGTTAAAGGAGGAAGGGCTATTCCTTCAACAAATTCGCTTTGCCATTCATACGTTCCTAAGCTACCAGAAAAAATATAAAGTTACCTTGTGAAAGATTTTCAAGATAAGGATATTTGTATACTTTGCAATGAAACTATCGAAAGGGGAAGGAAGTATGTCTTCAACATTTTGTTTAAAAAACTAGAGTCATCAAGTACTCAAGACAACAAAACTAGAGTCATCAAGTACTCAGACAAAAAAACCAGAGCCATAAAGTATTCTGACAACAAAACTAGAGCCATCAAGTACTCAGACAACAAAACTAGTCGTCAAGTACTCAGACAACAAAACTAGAGCCATTAAGTATTCAGAAAACAAAACTAGAGTCATCAAGTACTCAGACAACAAAACTAGAGTCACCAAGTACTTAAACAAAAACCTGGCATCATCAAGTACTCAGACAACACAACTAGAGCCATCAAATACTCAAGACAACAAAATTAAAGCTGCAAGTACTCGGACAACAAAACTAGAACCATCAAGTACTTCGACAGTAAAACTAGAGCCGTCAAGTACTTGGATAACAAAACTAGAGCCATCAAGTACTCATACTACAAAACTAGAGCCAACAAGTAATAAGACAACAAAATTAGAGCCATAAAGTACTGTAATGCGCCTCCGGGCCACAGTATATAGATTATTTAATGTAGTGAATTAGGCAAATGTTTGTAAAGAAGAGTGAAGAGGATCAATGTTATTAATTTTAGGAGACATATAGTTGGTAGTATTACAGAGTGAGAATTTTTTTGATTTGATTGTAACTAGTATTGGAAGGAATAGGGCTACAGAGTCAGTTCAAGTTTATCGCTGCTCTGTCTCTGCCCTGAGCGTGGGAAAATACGGATGTGATAGGCATGTGACGAACTTCGAACTTATTGAACATGTTTGTTTTTATTCAGTAAACCAGCTGAGCTAGACCGAGACAAAGAAAGTGGCTGTTATCGGGGAGGATATTTGTGAACTCAGCGCAGCTAGAGAAGAAAGGGAGGCCACAGTACTCAGACAACAAAACTAGAGCCTTCAAGTACTCAGACAACAAAACTAGAGCCAACAAGTACTCAGACAACAAAACTAGAGCCATCAAGTACTCAGACAACAAAATTTGTAACTTCAATTGTTCTTGACTCTGCAGTTCATGCCACTTGATCTAAAGCAATTTTGGACACACTAAATAAATACAAAGTTAGCTTTATTTCAGTTAAGGCCGTTGTTAGTGAGTGAGTGAGATATTTTGGTCAGCGCTCAACAGTGAGGTCTTTAGCACTGGTGAAGGGTGACATGAGGTGAGTGTAGAGCAGCGCCGGAATGAATGGGCGGGGGAAACGGGAGATTCCCGAGAAAACCTGCCGACCACCGGCATAGTCCGGCACGATTCTCACATGCAAAAATCCTGGGACCGACTCTGCTGGGAATCGAACCCGGATCGCTTTGGTGGTAGGCGAGAGGTCTGACCTCTCGCCCACTGTGGGCCCCAGTTGTTAGTGACTCTGCACTATATATGACAAAGTGCTTTATTGCTCTTTCTAGCTTACTACAGCACGCTGTTCATCTTCAGTGCTGGACCCATAAGATGCACATAGCTGACAACACTTTACTGGTCACACTAACACTTCTGAACAAGGCAACATCAAAAGTACAAAAGGAAACAAGGAAAAGAAAATAGCACTACTTGTCTTTTTTTTATCGGAGAAGTATGAAACAAGCAGTGGTAAAGTGACAGTTTTTCCTGTACCTGTGCTCACAAGATGGAGTTATTTGTGTCTGGCTGTGGTTTACATTAGCATCTATATTGATGACATTGTGGAGTTTTTTAAGGAATTATATAGTTACTGTGACCTTGAAAATTCTGGCATAAGCTGGCTCTATAGCAGCAGTTCTGCTGAACTGACACAAATTAAAACTGAAAGTGATTTTGTTTCCGTGCATAGAAAACCAATTAAGTGTAGGTCATGTTGACCAGCTTTGTCCTACTATTGTCAGTTTATTTGAACAACTATCACCAGTAAAGCAAGCTGAGGAACTCACTTCACTGAAATCAGCAGCAGAAAAATTATTTCACAGCATTGATAATTTGCTGAACCTCAGGAAGATTGCCAAACCAGTTAAAAAAAACTGCAGCATGAAGTGAATAACGTACCACTCATCAAACATGTGGAGTTGCATACATTTTTCTTAAGAATTTCATTTTGAGGAAGACCGTTGTTGAAGAACTTTGAAAATCAGACTGCTCAGATATGTAGACATAGTTTTTTTCAGAAAGTTGAAAATCTTTGTGGTTGCCTACCAACAATGTTGACAGTCAGTGGTAATTGTCATAGTTTTCTTAAGTTGTTAGCGATTTGACGCTGCAAGCCTTTGCCAGCACATGCAGAGACTCTAAACTTTCGTTAACTTTAAGCAATCCAATGAAGCAATCCAGACAGTGGTGTAACTAGGTAAATTTATTCACTTATCACAAAGTTAAAATTTCTATTTAAAATAGTGTTAAGTATGTATTTCCAATAACAAGACTGTGCACATGTACATGATATTCTATATTTTTGGCTGCAAATTCTTATGAAAATACTACGTATGTGTCGAAACTATTCTTCAATACCTCGATACCACTAATTCTTTGAAAATATGGGTACTCAGTATCGAGTACCAACAAAGAGCAAGGTAGGTTAGGTATCTGTTAATTCAACCAAATACAATAAATAGAATTTCGGCTCATCTTTTTTTATATATTTTAATATATTCACTTACCTGCCGTACACATATCAAATGTTTGTTTGATATCCATTGTGTTTAGTTTTTATAAGACTGTAAATAGTGTAAACAAAATAATTTTACCGGGCATGTACAACCTCTAATTAAAACTGCACAGTCAAAGAAGAAAAGTATTCCTTTCTTATGTATCAGGTGTAAATTAAATAGTCAAAGCACAGTTTAATTTTATCTACAGTTAAAAAAGAAAGCCCATTTTTTATGTGAAATGTGATGGCTACGTAATGAGAATAACTTTCCCACGTCGCCATTTTGGTAGTGTTCGTCTCTCTTCCAGGATGATGGCCTCCACAAAATGTCTGGTGGCCATATAACGTAATTTAGTTCCAGAAATCTTTCATAAGCTGAAGTTGAAATCTGAAGTGAATAGCATGTAACTAGGAAATGAAGTAGTATCAAATAAAAAAAACACAGTTACATTATAACTCTAATTTTATACCTAATGTATCAATTAAATAACATTTATAAAAGTTTAGTTTCTGTGTTTGGCAAGAATTCTGTGGATTTTATGTTAACATGGCTGATTTACATATCTGTAGTTGGCAACACTGGCCATCAACAATTTTTTGCATTTATTTATACTTAGCAAAGGAAGACACAACCCATTCCCGTTGTGCCACTGGGTTGAGTTTTAAGGAGTTTATTTCGCAGCATTCCAATATATTTTGTAAATCACTGTTTATCTCTGAGATTTTCTTGCCTACTCCATCAATGTGACAGGAAAATAGTAACTGAGTGTCATCTGCGTACTGGAAACATTTTAAATACTTGAAGCATGACATAATTGAATATATGTACAGTGAAAAAAACAATGGGCCGAGAAATGATCCCTTTGGGACGTCTTTCGTCACAGAAATCCAGTCGGAACATACTTTTCTATTGCTAGTGTTGATTTCTACCTGTTGTGAATGGTTTTCCAAGTAACTTCTGAACCACACGCAAATGTCATACGATACTTCAGCAGCCATCAGTTTTACTAACAGTTGCTTATGTTTTATAGTATCGAAAGCTTTAGTGAAGTAAAGGAATATAACAAACGTTACCTTTCGTTGTCTAGGGAAAGCAAGTGTCTCCAGGATAAATACAATTTCAATTTTGTATTTATCAGAATAAGTGTTAGGGTAAAACTATGCTTCAAAGTTCGAGTGCGTGTTATAATCATTCGTGACAGGATTTTACTATGGGGCAGTTCTGTTCAAAGCACTTAATATTCATAACCACTCCTACCATAAGACTTATGATTGTATTTTTATGTACACCTGGCAGGAGCAGTTCTCTGTGAATTCTAAAAGACATAAAAATTTCAAAAACTTGGTAACTTATTATTTAGATAGACTTTCTCTTCATTATTTATACAATAGAATATTGTTTATCCAACAATTGTGCCACAAATTTCAATTTATGTAATGATATTGCAGAGGTTAATTTTTCGAGTTCTGTTGGTGTAGTGACTGCTGTTACTCCCTGGGTTGAAACTGTTTAGGGAAACCTTGTTGTAAATGCTTTGGTGGACTCTGGATCAGCTCATAAGTTCTTTGAGAATTTGCAGTCTTTGAAACTTGTCAAACACAATGAACCTACTATCGCTTCTAACAAAGCTTTAACCATTTCATGTTATGCAATAATTAAAGTGACAATTACTCATTTTACTTGGACGTGTAAGTGCTTAGTGGCTCCTAATATACTTTCTGATTTGATCCTTTGGGCAGACTTTACTACTTGTACCAGTTTGATTGTAGATATACAGGATAAACAAGTTTTATTTCATTCTGAACTGAAATGTAAAATTTCCTTCGTCCATAAATGGCAGAAACACTACTGTTCTTCCAAATTATAATCAAAACAGCCAGAAGATCCCTTTTTAACTATTTAAATTGTGAATTATGTTAAGCAACTAAAAAGGTTTTTGACCAATTTCCAAAAGTTAGCCCGTAACAATAACATACCGCAGTTACCATCAGTAGGTAAGCCACAGCTGTAAAAAAAAAAAAAAAAAAAAAAAAAAAAAAAAAAAAAAAAAAAAAAAAAAAAAAAAAAAAAAAAAAAAAAAAAAAAAAAAAAAAAAAAAAAAAAAAAAAAAAAAAAAAAAAAAAAAAAAAAAAAAAAAAAAAAAAAAAAAAAAAAAAAAAAAAAAAAAAAAAAAAAAAAAAAAAAAAAAAAAAAAAAAAA
>PNEQ01068620.1:5401-31563 GCA_003012365.1 Medauroidea extradentata | reverse complement strand
TGCATCGCGGCAGAGAGGGATTGGGCAGACATGGCCGCAATTGGGGCCATGTCTACCTCCCTAGGTGTACCTATAGCTAAGCCATAATCTAAGAAGAGAGAGGGAAAAACCGGCATAGTACCGTAAAAACCCTCTCGACAGAATAGGAGTGTAACCACTCAGCAGTTACATGCATTAAAAATAAAAATGGCACTGGAAAGTAGGAAGGTCCAGGTTGTTAGTAGAGTTGTGAAGTAAGAGTGTGGCTGGGGGGGGGGGGCGGGAACTTTGTTTATTTTCTTTATTTTCCTTTATTTACATTATTTTTCCGAGTCGCGTAGGTATAGTTAAGGCTATGAACCATCATTTCTACTGCATTTATGATAATAATTCCTTAAATTTTAAATATGTTGCGCAGTCAAATTTGCGAACTCAAATGCACACTGACTTCAGCTAATTATCATACTAAGGATACTCCCATTAATGAACTTATTAGTTAAAGGTATATAATTTTTGTCCACAATACACAGTAAAAACAAATAGCAAAACTGTGGAACAGTTTTTCGATGTCTGCACCAGGGGCGTCATTTCAGGTTTTTCTAGGGAAGAGCAAGATTTTGTTTTCCGGCGACAGTGACCTTGTTGCATCTTTTTTATTAATTAAGCATGTAAAAATTAGATACTTTAATAATAAAACTTCAGTTTTATGTGCTTAAGTTAGCATTATTTAAATTAAAAAATACAAACAAATATATTTATACACATAAAATTCTAAATCCAGGGGGAGGGGGCATTTGCCCCCCCCCCTGTGACCTCAAATGACGCCCCTGGTCTGCACTCGTTTGGGAATAAAATAATTAATTACAAATCTACACCACAGAAATATTCATTATTTATATCAAATGTACAGCCATGCATGAATTAACAACGGATAAATTTTCCCTAGCCTAAATGTAACTAAGTTCAAGGAATTTTATCAGTTTTTAAAGTCAGTGTAAAATTCCAATACATACAATAATGCCCGGCTGGCGGCGGCTAGCAAAAACAAGTACGGCTACGTCATACACGTGTTAGCTAATGAAAACGTGTTAGCTAATGAGAACGTGTTTTCATTGTTCACGGTGGTCTTTAAAAATATGGCATCTTCAAAAATCAGTAACTTGAAAATTTAAATTCTTGCGGAACTATTACTTTGTGCTGCTGTATTTGGTGTGGAAATAACTCGGAAGAACCAGGTAGATATTAAATAGTTTTTCTAGGCACCTTCCACATCACTGAGACGAAGACAATTTTACACACAACACAGAATAAAGAATACAATGAAAAATAGTCTTTATTCCCAAACGGAACACTCCGACTATGGATGGGATATACCCGTATGTATAAATTATTCATATTAATTTACCATTGCATGCATTTGGACACCAAGGGTGTATCTTGTATATTGCAGAAATATGAAACATCGTCACTAATTAAAATAATATATTGTAGCCTAAATGATTAGAATTCAGCAGCGTTGCGCAAATTGAGAAAGTAAAACGAGTTTAATTTACTTTCGAAGACATTCACCAAAACTAAGAAAATATGGAAATGATTATTAATTAATGTCACTGGTGTGTAGTGAATCGATCGGTTGCGTAATCGAGGTCACTTTAGTTTAGGGTTTGGCACGGCGAAGCCCTGAAGGCTTGTACTACCGAACTTCTCACGGTTCTGATCAGATCTCTCTTCCCTCCTATCCCCGTCCCATGTGACTGTTAAGTTACGTTTAGGTTATGGTGGAGTCACATAGGGGCGACAGAGTGATTTGACCTTCGCCACATGGAAAACAAAATAGGCCTACGTCCACCATGTGACGTCAGCTCGACAGAAATGGCAGACGCGAAGCGAATTCCAAACAGAAATTATATCGATTTTAATCGAGTCGGAGTTTGATTTTGAACCTGTATGTTGGTGAAACTGGTGAACTGGTAGTAAATTGCGTTTATTTATTTTAAGAGAGATTTTCGTTGGCTATCGTATGGAAACCGTAGCCTTTCAAATGTGTAATTGCGTCTTTAATTTATTTATTTCCACATTTCGGAATGTTAGAGGGTATTTAAAATGTACTATTATTAAACGAAAAAAACTGAAATAATGTTAACCTCTGTGGCTGTCGTACTAGTGATTAGTACCTACACAGTTCAATTAACTATTTACTTGTAATATTTTATTTAGTATTTGTTGCGCGGCAGGTGAACTAGTGTTCGCAATAACGTAATTTTTAGCGTCGCATCGCCTTTGTCGTTTCGTTTTGTCGCGCCTGTGAGGTTCTACCATTAGAGTGTGTAAGTTTAGAATAGTTCAAAATGTATATACAAAAGTTATTTGTATATTCCAATGATTATTTTGTTAGGTTAGGGAACATCAATAATATATTTTATGTGGCGCTGAAACTCCGTTCCGGTTAAGTGTTGGTGCATAAGCAGACACTCGTTCAGTCCGGATGTAGCCGACTGAAAAGTCGGAAATAACCGAAGCGGCTTCACGATGTCTCACTCTAAAGGCCCTGTCACACAGTCAAATATTTGTCTCCAACTATATTTTACAATACAGTTGGAAGAAGAACATAGGATGAAATGTAGTCATCAATTTTTTCCGTAAAATAAAGTTGGCCGGTTACTATCAAATATGTTTGAAGACATGTCGCACTGTCAAATTTTGTTGGAGCTCTTAACATTTTTGTTTGGTTACGTTTTTAGAATAAATGTAAAAGTTTGGTACACATTTCAATTTAAGAGAATTCTGTACGTAAATATAAGTGACATTTTTCTGCAATATTTCCATGTTTTATTTGTAAATTTATGTATTTTGCACGGACTTAGTAAGCCTACATTTCAATTCTGGTAGTCCGCACTACCTACCGCATGCAGGCATGGTTCATTTTCATAAAAATCTATTAATTCTGAGACAACATTCCTCCCCCACTGCTATTTTCATATACGGAAATAGGTAAAGTGTTTCCATTTTCGCGATGCGCGTATCTGACTGGCTGGGATTACAAATCATCCAACAAATTTTCGAACCCGTCCAATTCGCAAATATTTTAAAGAAACTGTAGTCTTCAAACCTCTTCCAATAAACATGGCCGCTGTAGTGACGTTTTTATGACGTCACTTACGTCCAATTTTATTTGACCCAACATGTTGGAGGAGATTGGACGGAAACATTGGACAGTGTGACAGGTCCTTAAGAGGGCGGTTCATGCCAAATTTTTCATTATTTAAAAATTGTTGTATTTGCACGAGATAGTGTTTATTTTGTAGACATATGTGATGTCTATGTTTTGCTTAGTGGAATTTTTTTGTAACTTTCATAGTTTGTATGTAATGGCATTTCATAGTCGAAATTTGCACATTTCTGTTTTATGAATTTAATCAAAACCAACAAACTCAACAACATGAAATAATTCACACTGAAAAACAATGGCATTGGCTATAGCAACACGCGTATAAAAATAGAGATGTTAAAATGTTTGCATTTTAAAAAAATTACTGATGTTTACAAAACTTTTTTTCAAATTCAATATATTTTTTTTAAATACAAAAATTTTAGCTTCTGTGTTTTTATACACGTGTTGATGCAGCCCATGACATTGTGTTTCAGTGTGAATTATTTCATGTTGTTGAGTTTGTTGGTTTTGATTAAATTCATAAAACAGAAATGTGCAAATTTTGACTATGAAATTACATTTTATACAAACTATGAAAGCTACAAAAAATTCCAGTAAGCAAAACATAGACATCATTTATGTATACAAAATAAACACTATCTCGTGCAAATACAACAATTTTTAAATAATGAAAAATTTGGCATGAACCGCCCCCTTAAGGGCGCGGCTACCGCAATTTTCATCCCCATTTATTTATTTTTTATTTGTACCAGATATTTTTTTTTCTTATTTTATTCACAAAATGTGACAAAATTTGGCTCTTATGAAATTTTTTTATCTACCATAGTTTTCGCGTAATAGCTGGTTAAAGTCATATTTTGCATGTTTCCGTTTTAACGACTACACTAAAACCAACTGATATACCAAACTAAAAAAAAAAAAATCACAGTAGATAAAGACATTGCAAGCTACAATGACATGCTCATAAAATTAAAGAATAAAAATTATTTGTATGTTTAAAAAAATTATTGAATTTTTAAAATTTTTATTTTAAGTTTCAGCATTTTTTTAAAATTCAAATAATTTTTATTCTTTAATTTTATGAGCATGTCATTGTAGCCTGCAATGTCTTTATCTACTATGATTAATTTTAATTTTTATATATCAATTTGTTTTAGTGTAGTCGTTAAAACGGAAACGTGCAAAATATGACTTTAACAAGCCATTACGCGAAATCTATGAGAGATAAAAAAAGTTAATAAGAGCCAAATTTTGTCACATTTTATGTCTAAAATAATAAAAAAATTATCTGGTACAAATAAAAAATAAAATAATGATGATGAAAATTGCGGTAGACCGCGCCCTTAAAGACACAGTTCACAAGTCTTCGAAGATTATTAACTAGCCGCTGAGACTTTGCCGCACATTCGGCAATCATCGGGAATGCTCTGGCTGCTAGCCCTCTCTTCTTTCCGGCCTCTGTGACAGTTTAGATTAGTTTGGGTTGCTATAGGTTAGTTTACAATGCCAAAAAAAATAATGCAGGATTGAAGGACTGTTGTGTCAGGTTGGGTGCCGCTGAAACTCCTCGCGTCTGCTGCACGCTTGGCGCATGCGCAGATTGCTGACAGGCGCGACACAGTCTCAGCGGCTAGACGTAAGTGTCTCGAGGCATGTGCTAACGGACTTAAGTGTGGCGGTCGCCTTGGTAAAGGTATCACCTGGAACACCGTCCTTCCCAGAAGATTCGCCGTAGCTTCTGGACATGCAGTCTTCAACTCCTGAGCTAGTGATGTCGCTGCCTTTGAAGTTGCTACACTACGTCGGTTTGTGGCCGACTGAGAAAAGTACCATGCATTCACTTCGTCCATTTTTAGTACTCGCAAACCTTAATTTTTTTGTACTCATGTCGGTCTCGTACTTACTGACGCCTGAAAAAGATACTACTATTAGTCTTGAAACCGTTTGCGTATGCATTATGTTAACTCCAGTGATCTATAACATGCATTTATTAGTGTTCAAGAGATGCCAGTTTTATGGGATTGTCTCAAATCTTAGATCATTTGCCGTGCACACATTTTGCGACCTCACGAAGGAGACGCTTATGAACTCAGTCTCAAATGAAAAGAAAATAGTTGGATTTCTTCACAGTGCGCTATTATTCACCTTTTGTTCCAGAGCCATCGGACAAATATTTGCTCATTTCACATCTAATGAAAGCTATAACAGCACTCAAGGTATGAAGTTATACCTCAGTACGTATTACTTTGAAGCCTTAGAAAACACATACGTGTTTGTTGCTGCGTATGTGTTTCAAACAGTATTGTGTTTGATCTTGTTGCTGTCAGCTGCGGCCATGGAGTCGTTTATGTTTATTGTAATATTGTACACCGCCACACAGTTTGAAGTACTGACAGTGTTGGTTAAGAATATTGATCTCAGCAAAGAATGGATCTACGATGGTATTGATTGTAGTATTCGCCACTGGGGGGACGGGGAAGATGACATACATTCAGAAAATAAAGAGAGTTCCTGTGAAACGCTAGCTGCGAAAATCGATGAAAAATCCGAAAACGATGAAAACGAGGACATAGGAAATTTCTGGAGGAAGCTTGTTGCCTTCCACCAAGAAGCTTTAAGGTAAGCAAATTTGTAAATAAATTGTAACTTAAGTCGGGAATTTATCACATTGTTTTTATAGAAATGAAGGCCCACTTAGATAATCATTTCATAATCTTGCTTTTTTTGGTAGGAATGCCAGTATGCTGTGTACACTTCTAAGAACGCAATTCCTCATTCACTATGTGCTGACGTCTTTTCAAATATGTCTCGCTTTGTATCAACTAAATGCGGTTAAGTTTCTTACGACAGTTTCCTTCTAGTCAGGCACATACGTACTAATGTAATATAGGTTATTTTAAGATTATTTATTTCGATGAGAAACCATTGATATCATGTTAATTTCTTATGTAGGTAGTTTGAGTTTGATTATTTGAAATCAATACGTTCTCATGGCATGAATCAACAGCTTCCTGCTAACTGAGCACTTTAAAAACGTAAGAAATCATGCCCCAAATAATACTCACGACATATAAATGAAAGGTCCGTTGTCAACATTTTAGTTTAAGAATAATTCCAGGCAACCTAGCAAATGCCATTTTGTGAATGTGGAATACAAGAGAATGCAATTTTTAAGTTGGATCTACATGTACTGTTTACGTATTTATCAATATGTTCATGCTAGTTACAGGAACCGCGTTCTTAGTATGGACAACGTAAAACAGCTCGTTAAGTTATTCAAGATCTCAACACGGCTGCGAATCTGAAATGTTTGGTCTGCTACTATAAGGTGTTTACAAAAGATCACACGAGTTGGGTATAGGTGGGGAAAATTTTCAGTTTAAGGTGTCCAAAAGGTAACTAGAGAAAAGTTTACACGCGTCGAAGTATTCACGAGGGTAACTTCACGATCATTTCCTTGCTTTCTCTGCTCTCGAGCACTGTAAGGCTCCAAAAACGCGATGCCCAAAGCGTAGCACATTTCATACACAATTTCTGTTTTATGTTACCATAGAGAAAAGGGTTACTAAAACAGACAATGGTTTGAAAACTGTTACGATTTTAGGCATCGTGTATTTAGGGCCTAAGCGACTGTTAGCGGACGGAAGTCGCCATTTGGTACAAAAAAAAAAAATGTTAACAGTAGAATCTCAACCACAACTAAGTGCAGCGGAAAGCATAGTGTCCAAAAGATAGAAGAAACCAGTACGAAATGAATATTACATGTGATATATATATATATATATATATATATATATATATATATATATATATATATATATATATACATATCACACACATAAAATTACGTGTAAAAATTATGCTGCGGATGCCGCATTCGGCAAAATACTTTATTTAAAAAGGTATCGTCATTTTTTTTTTGTTCCCGCCATATTAAAACCTGGCCCCTGAACGACATTACAGGCGTTTATCAGAACTGTGGTGACTGATGACGAAACCCAGCCGTGTGACTCATAAAACCTACCCTATTCCAGCTCGTGAGCTTATGTAAATGCCTTTTGTCATGCTCGGCGCCATGATTCGTATTTGTTCTCTAAGTGACCATGGTGCTTGCGTGATATCGCGGGATGCCACAACCGTTTTACCGTGATTGAGACAGGAGATAATGGGTGATTAATTAGTAATTTTTGTCAGCGAATCCTTATCTGAATATAAATATCAAAACAAAAATTTTCACTATTTCAGCGGTATATACTACATGCATTTTAGTTTTATCTGTATTTGATAAATTTTTGGGCCACGAAATTTTCCTTGTCAGGCAGAATGTATTAAGCTTTAGTCTTGAACATTCTTCAAATCTTAATATTTGTAGGTTACTTGTAGTAAATAGCAAATAAACTATAGGTTTTTCGGGAAGATGTGAGTACTTTTGAAATCCTATAGCTACTTTTGTCCTTTCCGATAATTTATAGCTTTCTACCACTTTTCAATATAAACAAAGCAACATCAGCAAAAATAAAAGTGCATGGATAGTATTTCACTCAAGTGTTAATGCCTGATTGAGGTCACAATAAATAATATTTTTAAATTATTATCCTAGAAAAGACGGTTTTCAAGAGTGCTCACGTTATCGCGAACCAGCTATAGCAAATATATATTGCAGCCATTATACATTCAAGATTATATCATTTTTAATTATAGTTTACCTTCACATGCGACTCAGCGCGAGCTTATATGTGAACTGCAATCATAGGCGCAACTAAAATGGACATTTGGGGAGGGTAATATTCTGTGAATACTGTTATACTCAAGCTACCCCTAGCTGTAATCAGTAACGTAGTCAGAATTTATTAATTTCAGACGGGGGAAGGATGGCTATCCTGCGAATATTATAAAGGATCACCCACCACATCTTCAAGCGGGGGGTCCGGAGGTACTCCCCGGGCAAATTTCGGATTTCAATGTGCAAAATAGTTTAATTTTAGCAGTTTTTATTGCTAAACAATCAATATTATACTGGTAACAGTATCATTGATTATTCAATACTAAATTAATTGTAATTTTTAAGACTTTGGTTGGTTATTTATTTGAGGGGGGAGGGGAGGGGTCGTGCCCTAGTGCTCCCCCCTTAGTTGCGCCTATGACTGCGATTAAATATTTTTGTTGCCGTAAAATGGCGTGGATATGGACGCCGGAGCGAATAGGGACAAAAAGTTTAACAGATTCCTTTTATCTTAAATCAAGTTATATTTAAATACAATTACTCTGTATAAAATTACTAACTTGCCAACGTTAAAGAAAAACTCGGGTTTTAAAATTTCGTACTGAAACTTTTGATTTTAAATTTTGTCCCTATTCACTCCAGCGTCCTTATTCACACCATTTTACGGTGCAGTCTGTTAATTTGATTTAACTTCTAATGAGAACATTTTATCTCAAAATGCGCAATGACAGTTGCATATGTAATAATGCAATTCACGACGACTGTTGCTACTGATATTATCATTCTTATCTCTATGTTACATGCATATAAAGGGCTGTCCTGAAAATATACAAAAATATTTTGCTAACATTTGCCAACGAATTAATTTGAATATATCGTTAAGAATTATTTGGCAGGCATTACAAACTATTTATACAAATTGTTTTATATAAGGCTGTAAAAATTCGTTAAGCTTAACGTTGTGAGCGTCACAAGAATGTTTTTATTTGTATTGCTTCATTTCAACTAGTTAAAAATATAATGTTTTGTGGGAATATTCTGATAAGTTTGCAGCTGTGGACAATAGTGATAGAATATTTATCATCTGGCTTTGTCTCAACTGATACCAATAATTGTGAATAAAATTACATTTTAAAAATGTTTACTGAAGCAGTTATGCAACTCATTGCTCATTATTTAGGCAGAAGAAATTTGGACACGTGTAATGTGGTTGTGTTACTTGGCTACATCGGCACAACGGCTGTTCATTTATAATTTTCTGTCAAAAAGACTTACAACCAAGGTTAGTATGCTCGAATTTCATTACTGAAAGGACGATTCAGATTCATAATCTGGTTCACAACGCTGTCTTCGTATCAGAGTAAATAATAATGCTTTAGAAAAAAATTCCTATGTTCTTTAATCTATAACAGTATTTTCCTTGCGTATTGAAAAGTAAACATTATGTGGTGACTTAAGGTTTTGTATTTCATAACTAGGTGTAGCCTGCAGTGTTTTATGTGCTGCATAAATGTTCAGAGAGTTTATTGTTTAGTAATTTTAAACTGCATTGTAGGCTAATATCAATAGTAGAGTATTCAGTAACAAAAAAGTCGTTACGTCTTCCGGTCAGCATAAGACCTACATTTCTGAAAAAAAATTAAGCTGGTTCTGATTAACTAGTCAGTCGATTGACGTCGGTTAATTTTCTCTGAGATTCTGTAGAAATCATTACTAAATCAGAGAACTAGTCATTGGCATATATTGAATACACTGACAATCACGGACTATTAGCGTAAATACACCTACTGAAATAAACGATTGACAAAAGAACGTGTCACAGAAAAACTCACCGCGTTGAGGGAGTGAGAGATTTTGATCAGCGCTTAACATCGAGGTCTTTAGCGCAGGTGAGGGATGACATGATGTGAATATGGAGCAGCGCCGGAATGAAGGGGCAGAGGAAACGGAAGATCCCCGAGAAAACCCGCCGACCAGCGGCACGATTCCCACATGCGAAAATCCGAGGACCGACCCCGGGAATTGAACCCGGATTGCCTTGGTGGGAGGCGAGAGGTCTGACCTCTCGGCCACCGCGGCCCCTTGCACCGCGTTAAAAGTACTAAATCTATAAGAAGAGAGGCTGAAGAGTATATTCTCCCAACTTCACCACAGAAACTTCGAATTAGCTCCAGATCGATGAAGCCAAGAATAAAAGATGTGTCACAGAAAACTCGCAGAACATTACATCCTGCACGTTTACTTATTCGAACTAAATTTAAGCGCTACTAAACTGTATCTTTAAGCACTGGCATCATAAACAAAGCACTGTACTCAAAATTACATGCATATAAATAAAGTGCATCATTTTCGTATTTATGAATGCTGTGTCAATCAACAGATATACTTGAAACATTTTATGCGATGTCGGTACCTTGCAACTCTGTATCCTGTGAACACATCTCATGTTAGACGTCATAAGCGAGTGGTTAGGTTTCAAATTAAATCTTGTTTGCATTTGTCATGTATTATTTTATTATCAAGAAATTTCACGATCAAGAAATAATAGAAAGGAACAGTCCGCTAGATTTAATTACGATGTATAGTCACATATTCCATATAATATTTTTAAATAATATAATAGAAATAAATTTAATTTTCAATATCTGTCTTAGTACTTTATAGCAACGCTTACACCCCTGAAAATAATAGAGCGTATTGAATTTCAATTAATATATTAAAATTAAGGGTTCATTATCCAGAATATATCCAAGAACTATTGAGAATTTTAAACATGTTCATGGCAAAATTACTAAACATATTTGGTTTGGTGTTAGGGAAAGATTAAACGGACTTGTCCAACTGTCTGTTTTGTAGGCCTGTTTAATTATTTTATGAGATTGAAAATAAGTTTTGATATAGGCCTATCAAAGGAATTACAAAATTCTCGTACCGTACACATTAATACAAATTTTATTAAAATAGTAATTTCAATCACAAGTTATGTAAAAAATACTCGCTATAAATCTTTTTTAGACATGTTTACTATTGAATAATTTCACAACAGGTATTCATCAATATTTTGCTGTTCTTGTTCAGAACTGATGAATTTTCTTATGTGAAGCGTTGCACAAGTGCAATATTCACAAACTTTCTTTCACAACCAGCATCTCACAAAACAAATATATATTTTTACATTTTATGTTATAGACACTCCAACAAATATTACTTATCTCTATTGGCTTCGAACTTTTTTCCCTTAGTTTCTGACTTTTTTCTAGAATATATAAGGCTCATATTATTTCTTCTTTTTTATATTTACTGATATTTGAGTGTTTTCAGAAAAGTAAGAACTTTTTCGTGTCCTGCTAGAATTTGGCTTACAGAAATTGTTAATTTACCACCCCTTGTCAATGTAAATGTTGTCATAAAACGTGACAAACACATTTTATACGTTACATTGCTCTTACAAGTAAATCGATTGGGTCACAGTTTTCTTGTATTGTAGAGTGTAGAAATAGCCGATGAAGTAGCAGTAACTGTCCTCTGAATATTTCCGAGCTATGCTGAAAACACCCGAACGAACCCAAAATTAACAATTCTCTCGGCTTCTAAGTCCCAATAAAAGCGTAGCCCTACTAATCACACAGTTGCAATTATTTAAAGCATGCATTCAAAGGTTTAGCTACACACATGATTCATTATAAAATATCATGTTTAATTGACAGTTAAGTTTAATATTTTTGGTTTAATTATTGATCAACTTTACAAATTTATAAACGAATTACTATTAAGGTTTTTTTTTTTTAATTTTAAGAAACCTTTCAAAAGAACAAAGTCAGTCAAAAATTAAGGTTAAAATATTGCGGATATTGACATTGTAGTTTAAATTATATCGTTACGTTACTAAAGATATTTGGTTTTAATGGTAACAGTGAGTATTCTAATTTTTTTAGTCATAATTTTATACACACAGTTACTGAATTTGCTAAACATAAATCTATTAAATGGCATAAATGGTTTAAAGCAAATATTGCGTCGTACTAAAAAATTTGCTTTGAGAGCTGTAATAATTTAAAGCAATTTTTTAATGTACGTCAGGGTTAGTAAAGATTTACGTTTTCTTCTTAAGAAGAAGTTTGAAGCAGCCACTGGGTAACTAAGAAAGTGTATGCAACTTTTCATTCCGTATGTTGATTTATGCAATGCAGACTAAACATTAATAATTCCTTGGTAACGTGTAGTTCACCAAGGTAAAACATGGAAACACACGAAACCAGAAAAAAACCTTTTTATATGGTATTTAACAACAATTAATTGAATAAGTTAACTCAGTAACTATTAGTTTGAAATTAAAGCACGTGTAATGGCTTTACTAGACAGTAATGTGGTACATGATGATTTCAGTTGCTGCAAAGTGCGTACAGCTACTACAACATTCTGGTCAGTTTGACATAAATCAAGACAGCAAATAGAAGATAACGAATTCTACATACATAAACTTTACCATATCGGCACTAAAATGCTTTTATGTAGGACTTATTTCACATAGTGCATAGGATTCACCAGCAAGAAAGAAAAACATTGTAAAAAAACTCTTTGTGTACAAACTGATGCAAAATTAAATAAAATTGTTGTTACGTGTACAGTTAATTTCACTTATTTGTATAATCTCTGTACCACCCAACCCTCAGCAAAACGCAGCAAATCACTGAGCTGTTTGTTGCTGCTACGAAAATATAATTCCTTAAAGACGGCATAAAAGTTCTGTTAATACTGTGTTGTAAATAACCATAATAAAGTGATTCAATATTATATTTTTTTAAAGTAATCCTGTGTTGTCATACTCAAGATATTCAGGAAATGTTTATCTTATTTTTGTATGTGTTTTACAGTTTGTTTTATTATTATTAAACTCTGAGATACTTATCTAATGTTGGTAAAAAAATCTGGCTTTTCATGTTATAACTCTATTACCACGGCCTTAGAAATTCAGGTCTGGACACTGCTATAAAATATTGACCCCCTTATAACTGATTTTAGTTCCTTTACTATCCTTAAATTTCAATTAAAACTGGTGGCGCCACTGGCAAACTGTGCTAGTAATTAATTTTCCAACGTTACATGTATATTATTTTTAAAGTACAAATATTAGAAACTATTTCTAAATCAATTGAGTTTTGATTAAAATAACGAACTTAAGATAAATCATTGAATAAGTAGGTGAGTGTCCAGACCTGCATTTCTAAGACCGTGCTCTATTACCAACTACGATATGGGTTATAACTAGTTTGCTGGTTTTTAATAAAATCAAATTTTATTAGTAGCATTGGTCGCAAAGAAACTACACCAACATACCAAGTGAATCATGTGATTTAAATTAATTCATTATAGCAAGTTCTATCCAAAAACCATGATTTCTAGATAGTCACAATAGGAAAATTGTAACATTCACTTCAAGTTCCGGAGAGCTGTAATACCCGTATCGACTTTTGTTACACTTCAGCAATAATTCATTTGAAACCCTGTTGCTCCAGGCGTACTAGTGGCGTGTCGGAATACCAGCTGCTATCCTAACGATCCAAGTACTGTAATGAACAGAATGCCTAATAATTTAGGTGACCTTCTTGAAACCCGAGGCCTGCTTTCACACAAAGTTAGGAAAAACAATTGACTAAATCCTATCTTGAAAATGGCACACGCGTCAAATTTAAGTGGTCAGATTGAGGCACTCGCCTACCTAACTTTAAGGCACGGTTTTCAAATGAAAAATAAATGTTTAAAATAAATAATTTCACGATAGTAAAATTTCAGAAAGTACTATTTGAAACAAAAAAATTTCTACATTAATATATTACTATCTAATCGTAGGAATAAGTTTGTGTAGCAAATTGTATAAAGTGGCATTTCAGTTATTACAAATTAAGACTAACGACTTAGTTATCCAATAGGTTTCACGTAGAATTCATTTGGTCCAAGGAGTTATTTTTAAGATTGATCTATTGAAAAATTAATTGATTCAAACATTGGGTACCCACTTAATTTTTGCATCTGCTGGTTCGGTCGACACAGACATTCACACTAACCAGATAAATAAGGCCAGAACAATTTCATTGATCTGTTCTGTGTGGAGTAAGAAAGTGGGGATTGAGGCAATCATCACCATCAAGTACACGACATACGTCGAGGCTAGCCACGAGATTAGTTTAGTTCGCTGGACACCCGCAGTCTGTGTTCAGTCCTCACGACGTCCACTCATGTGTGGGAAACGTAACTGACGTTGCTATGGTAAGTAGGTTGAGTTTTATGCTGCGGCCTCTTTCAGCGTTCCACCCCAGCGATCTTCAGTCGAGTTTTCAGTTAATATCAACGCCTTCTGTGTTAAGGCCCTGTCACACTGTCAAATTTTTGTCTCCAACTATATTTTACGATAAAGTTGGAAGACGAATATTGTACGAAACGTAGTCATCAAATTTTTTCTTCAAATAAAGTTGGCCGGTTACTACCAAATATGTTTGAAGACATGTCACACTGTCAAATTTTGTAGGAGCTCGTAACGTATATGTTTGGTTATGTTTTAGAATAAATGTAAAAGTTTGGTACACATTATTTCAATTTAAGAGCATTCAGTATGTAAATAATGGAAAATAACTTAATTAACAGGAAATCTTCACGAAAGAACAATAAGTGCCATTTTTCTGCAATATTTCAAATAATAATATTTTATATTTTTAATTTGTAGATTTATGTATTTTAATCAAAAATGCACGGACTCAGTAAACCTACATTTCAAATATTAGTATTTTTTTTAAGGTAAATATCCAACTCTACGATAAATTTAAATTCCAATGGATTGCTTTGTCTTTGCCTAAAACTACAGTAATTTTTCCATCCAACTTAACGTAATGCACGAATGAAGGTTATGATATTTCAGTTTACAAAGGGCGTGATTGTGATTGGCTGAGCCATCCAACGTTCAAGAAAATTTTGAACCTGTCCAATTCGAAAATATTGGATGAAAACGAAAGCCATCAAACTTCTTCCAACAAATATGGCCACGACAGTGACTTTTTAGTGACGTCACTACTAACCAACATTATTTCATCAACTTTATTTGAAGTGATTGGAATGGAAAATTTGACAGTGTGACAGGGCCTTAACGAATGTTCCAAACACAACGTTTATCACATACTCCTACAGGTGGTTCGGGATAAAGTGAGCACTTCTGAAGCCCTAGTTAGTTTTTTCCTTTCAGATAATTGGTATTTTCCTGCCATTTTTCAATGTAATACAAGCAACTTTCGTAACGACCAAAGTGTATAGTTTGTACTGTACTCAAAAGTTAATATCTTAGGTTACGATAAATCATATTTTTTAATTACTACTCTAGACACGATGATCTTCAAAAGTGCTCACTTTATCGCAAATCGCCTATTCACTGCTGTATACACTTTGCGAAGTTTTGGTGAAGTACTAATGTGCAATTACATTAAAATGTTATAATTTGTGCATATGATTTAAATACACCCAGACCATCCAAAAAAACTGACATCGAAATGCCACTAAGAAGATCTAGCAAGACGAGGTATAACAGTCAGCAATTATTTTCAACAAGTATAGATATTAACTGCAACATATTCAGTCCAATTCAGAACTTGTCATTTACTGACGATTATTATTTTTTTTTTTTACCTGAATCTTATACTTTATTTTTAATTTATCATACAGCGTCCAGAAGTTGAAACAAAACTGAAGCCAAAGTAACACCAAAAATATTATAATAATTATTATTAAAATTTAATCCTAAATATTCTGTGTAGAGTGACCAAAGGAATTATTGAATAGGCGGTTCGAAATAGAGTAAGCACTCAAAAACTCCCTGATAAAGTTCTATTTTCAGACAATTCGTATCTTTACGCGCGTAACGGCTTACGATGGGAAATATCTAACCTCTCTGAACATGTCACGTGGTGTTTGCGCATGTAAGATGCATTGTAGGTAGGTACATACATAGTTTGATAAAAAAAAAGTTTATTAATTATATAAAACTCATTTATGTAGATTTCTGTTGTTTTTGTTTCAGAATTGTTGTATTTAAATAGGGAAATACATGGAACTATATTGCGTAATTTCGCTGCCAACCATAAAAATAGTAAGGCAACAATAGTTTATATTCAATTATATGTAGTAACGGCTAGTAATATTTTTCAAAGGGTAACTATTTAGTGCTCAGTTTACCTCAAACGACCTATAGGAATGACTTACCGTTAAAAGCTTCACTAAACGTAAATATTAATGCATGTTTAGAAATGAATATCAAGCGACTTTGGGTTGTTCAAGTCAGAGCAAAACGATTAGTCGAGATTCCGATATATTAATGAATGAATTAAACCATTCAATTTTGATAGTATTCCGTATATTACTATGCAAAAATGTACGTAAGTTACACAAACAGCACTGTGGCAAACACGTAAGAAAACAAGTATCTCCCCATTTCCCCTCGCAAACAAATATTGAGAGTAACCGACCATTGTACAACATTAGCATCGTCATCGTAAGGATAATCTTACCACGAACACGATAAAAATATAGTAAAAAAAGGTTTTTATGTGATTAGTGCAGCACTACAGTATAATGTTGTAGTAAAACCTGCTATTTAAACAATAGTATTTAATTCACATATTCAGAGAGGCTTGTGGATTATGTAAGTAAAGTTGCATATAATTATGCCCGCTATAAATACGCTCCATGCGAAAACACACTAATCCGAGAAAATAATTTCACACATTGTTGTCTCATTGCACTTTTATAATAAGTACTTAAATTTTAGACGTTTGTAAATTATGTGATATGTTTTTCATTTTTATTACTTTCCAGTTTTCAGATATTATTATGCCAAAGAAGATGATATTTTGCAAAGAAGCAGTACAACATCCAAAGCTATAAACATGTTAAAGAAATTAATCTCCACAGTTACATAAATGATAATACGAAGCGAACATACAACTTATTTTACCCGCCTGTCAGTTTCAATAAACTAATTCAACAACAATGAAATACAGTCTACAGAATTTGTGCTTTCTCTGGAGAAAGAATAACTATACGACTCTTGTTGCCTTGAGATACGGACAGCTGTCATCAATGTATCGACTTTTCGTCACAGTCTATTTATTATTTAGTTAACACACTGTTCAGAGAGTAGAAGTAGTGTGTCGCAATTCCGTTTAGTATTGAAGTAGTAGAAAGTGTAACGCGTCGTTTGAAGACTAATCGTGGTTTGCATGCAACACGTGGAGCTCATTAACATTAATATATGTGTGTGTGTATATATATATATATATATATATATATATATATATATATATATAAACTTACACAATGAAGTCTGGAGTCACAAGAATAACGTATTTTTCAGATACGTATTCAACTCTCGAAATAGGAATAAGTGGCTACGTGGCTAGTCACCGAGTATTTGGATTTTCACATATTGCTGATAGACCAGTTAAAACAAATTATATCAGTGAAAAATTATTCGTGATTACTTTACATTTACTAATTAACTTTCGACTACGTGTTCATTGCCACCGTTTAAAAACAGCTTACTTGGTTAACTTTTTATAATAAAAAGCGTATTTTTGGGATCTTCTAGACAACAATAAATATTACACAACATACTGGCAATTAATTTTCAATTACAAACAGTATTTTCCAAAACAATAAAAATAATTCAAAACGCGGGCTAATTTAACGTGAACTCAGAAACATTTGCGTAACATTTGTATTTTATCCCAGGCGAAAAGTAAGTATGAAATGAATACTAATAAACGGGACATATTGGCTCATATAATGCCTTCAGTTAGGACCCTCGAATGATTACAGCTGCTCTAAATAATCGTGCCTTTAGTAAATAACGCTTAAACTGAATGTGCAATAATTTGCCAAAATTTTAATACAACTTGCCTTTTAATAATATGATGTGATTAGAATATTATAATAATATAATAGTATAATATAGTACATTACATATAATATAACATAAAATAATAGCTGACAATGGCTTTCAGCGAATCAACACCGCCATTTTCTGGGCTGCAGCGTGCCTTATTTGACCCTTTTACGCCGGACTGAAACGTGATTATATCTTCACAGCACAGCCAGGCACAACAATCTCTCGGAAATCTCGTCAGCGTAAACCACTTTTACCTACACTTTCCTCTGAAAAGTCGAATTTGGTTACCGAAGGAAATGCGACAGCTTATTAATAACGTCAACTACATATTACAAAATGTTCGCGGATTGAGAACTAAAGCTCCTGAATTTTTTATATGTTTAAATGTTACTATCCTATCATTTGCCATGCTTTAACTCAGTTAACTGACAGTCACTTAATCGCAAATTATATTTATTTAATTTTTGCTGTTTATATAAACGATCGTGCATTTCATGTAACCTCATTAACCAGACGAGGAAGCCTACCTGTTGCCATCGATATAAATATTTTCCCTCGAATAATACAGAAGAAATATCTCGCTTTGAAATATGTTAGAACAGTTTGCATGGAAATTTTTATAACTACTATTTACAAAGTTCTTACTGAAAAAAAAGTATTTCCCACTTAATATTAAAACTGCTGTATTTCAAAATCGCATGTCTCTTTAAGATTTAAAACTTTCCATGTTCGCTAACCACAAAATTCTTATAGGAGACTTCAGTGTTCCTTGATTTAATTGGACCTTTAAACACGCACAGAATATTTACTATTATTTTTCCAAAACCAAAGGCTCAAATATTATTTCTTTTACTTAAAAAAATTGGATTTTACAATTATGTATACGAGTCTATTAGACATAGTTTTTACAAATGAATATTTTAATCAAGTGATAAAATTATATGCTCCAGTGGTTAGTGAGGAAATTTTCAGCCCTGCACTACTGTGTAATTTTAGCAATTATGTTGTCCCTAATGACATATATCAAAAGCACACGTAGCATGGCCGCGGTGTACGAACGGTCTGACATCAAGGTGATCCGGGTTCGATTCCCGGCGGGGTCGGTCCCCGGATTTTCACACGTGAGAATCGTGCCGGATGATGCCGTTGGTCGGCGGGTTTTCTCGGGGATCTCCCGTTTCCTCCGCCCTTTTATTCCGGTGCTACTCCATATTCACATCATGTCACCCCTCACCAGCGCTGAAGATCTCGATGTTAAGCGCTGACCAAAATCTCTCACTCACTCAAACGTAGCACTTAGCGTACGTAATAAAACTATTAATAAAAACTTAACATACCTTGCTTGAATGCTTTTGCACTTATTTTGAAGTCATGAAAACAACATAATTGTACGTTATTTTTTAAATTATTGAAACATGCAAAGCTATTTTCACTTTACTGCCACTGTAAAAAATAGTTTGTAAATTTACCAGACATGCGTATAGGAGCGCTAAGAAAGTAGATATGGTAGAATAGTTTCCCAGACATCCATGGTGGCACTCCTAAACCTTTTTATAAAACAGTCAAATTCATACTGAAGTTACCAGACTTGTATTGTAACAAGTGTAAAAGTTTGCATATTTACATGACGGAAGTGTGGTAACTGTCCCATACTGCCTCTGGGATAATAACTTCCTAAACATTCGAGGAAGTTTTTTTACAGTGTGGGTTTGAATTATCTTAGCAATTCAGATAAATTAATTCTTACTTCAGACTTTTTCTTATTACCCTAGGTCAAGTATATGCATCGCAGGGCGGCACCTCACATGCCTAAACATGCAGAAAAAGTGCAAAGAAAGGACATGTGCGTATTCGGTATGCTGGGATTGGCTACTGGTGACCTTGACTACTACCTATAATAGCTATCTGAACTAATAATAAAAGAGAGACAGATACAAAATGTTTGCGTGTATTTGTAGAGTAAACAATGTTCTACTAAGAACAGAGAGTATGGTGGTGTGAAATGTAAAATTATTCTGAAAATTTGTACCTTTGACAGATGATAACTTTGATTTTGCTAATACTGTAATGATGCTCAACTTTATTAATGTTATTGAATTTTACTAGAGGTATTTGATAGTTACTTGAAATCTTAAATGTTTAAAAAATAGTTAAATTATATATTTTAATTGGTTTAACGTAATATGAGTAAAAATTAGCAATAAATTCTAAAAAGCGCTGATGTCAACGAGTAAAGTGTGAACTGTGGGTGAAATTCCTCGTTGCTATAAACAGTCTAAAATGTGTGTGTAGTCTGGCAGACGGTGAGAAATGGACGTATCTTCGGAATAACTTCAAACAAGGACAAGAATACTAAAAATTATTTTAGAAGAGGTCTGGATTGAGTTCATTTTCTATAACTGAGAACCCCAGCTAGAACTTCCGACGTGGGATATTCCCTTAACGAAGGATCCTGGTATTGTTCAAGAAAATTCCAAGGAACGTACGCCATAAACTACAGGCTACAGAATGACGTCTGAAGTCACTATCACCAGAGAGCCTTTAATGTGTGACTAACTCATTTGGCTGTATATTATTATTGTACATTTTTCACATCAGTGATGTGGTGTCAGTTTTATTGTGGCAAATGTTTAATAACCAACCCTGATAACTGCTCTGAGTTAGTTAAACACCTTTTTTTTTAGTAATTTAAAAATTTGTCAGAACCATGAAAATGCTCCCTTTTCCCCGGCGTTGGTGATTGTGAACTAACTAAGCATGTTAGTGAGTAAAATGTTGTTTTAGGTTATGTTTCACCACTTAATATCATTTCAAATTGTATATTACTATAGACATTAATTATCCTAGCGAAGGGAAATAATCGAGTATTAAATTGTTCTGTGAAGTCTTTCATTAAAAATGTTTAACTGCTCAAGCACCAAAATAGCAATAAAACTACGTTTTACAAAAGTAAGTAAAACAACACACTCACTGATAAATCTGTTCACTTATTTTCATTAGTTGTGCTTAGCAAAACCAAGCTTAGTATCATGAAGGTTGTGTAATGCTCTATCCACTCTAGGTTGTGGGAAGTGCATGTAACAGTTGCTAGAACAAATTGGTCGGGAGGCCTGACGTTTTATCATTAGAAGGTCTCGCCGAGAAAGTCTTATTTGCAACCAGAAATGTGCGAAATACCACGGCTATGAGGGAGAGCCGAGTTGCGCCATTTTGCAGTTTCCAGTCGGAACCTGAAACATAAGGAAAGCTAATTAAAATAATACTAATAATTTAAATATTACTTTACCTAGTTGCAGTGTCGTGTTGAGCTAACGTAAAGTTTGACTTTAGCATCTCATTGTGCAAAAACAGAAGTATGTAATATTTTTTTATTGCTAGAAAATGTCATCGTAGTAAATTATTGTTCGAGGGCAGATGAGTTGGTATCTATTGTTGTATAAGACGGTAAAAAGGTTCGAGGTTGTTGGCGCCAGAGTTGCGTAACCGCCACTCGCAAGTGTCAGACACGTCAGCGAGGAAGAAAGTAATTAATACTAAATGCTGTGGCTTTGATGAAAGGAATAGTTAATTGACTGAACGACAGCAAAACATGGCTTCCTTCGCTTCTATCTTTTGACATATTCCCTTTTACCTGTAGAACTTGAAAGTGTACAACCTCTGTAATAATCGCGCAATTTTCTTTGTGTCATTCACTACCTGTATATTTTTGAGGACGTACTAAGATAGAATGGCCGTTAAAAGTTTAATGCTCAACACACAACTCTAAACATATTTGAAGGGAATGGGGAGAGACAATGGTAACCCACAATGTATCACAACTGAGTTATGCACATGTAAAGATAAGGTACAATTTGACTACGAAATTTAATTAAAATTATCGTTCTTCAAAAATTATGATTTAGTTACTGTAGTGTGTATAACCAATGAAAAATAAGCAACTACACATTAATAAAATAATATTTATCACTATTTTATTGGTGTAATTAGCAACGAAAGCTTGGCTTCCAACAGAATCATTTGTGCACTGCGCTGCCATTTGTGGTTATATTGCTTAATCTCTTATATCGTAGTGTACAGCATGAGTTTACTATTGCGTTCCAGCATAAAACTCAAACATTTTAAAATTGTGGGTTACCACTGTATTCCCCCATATCCTTTATTTATGCATTTCCGGAATATAATTTTGCTTTTTTACTACATGACCTATATCTTAAAAATTAATCACTATTTTCTGATATAACAGACAATTAACATCGAAATGAATATCAAACCTATGATAGCCCACAAATATTGAAAGACCTTTTCAAATTGCAGCACTGGTACGTAAACTACAGAGTCGTCCTAATACTGTTACTGCGGGTGCTAAACTCTCTTTAAAAGCATTATTTATTTGTTATTAAATAAAGACAAATAAAATATTAAATGTCGCCTGTGAGCTGCTCAATTCAGTATGCAAATTAATTGCAAATTTTTTTTAAAATCAGAATTAGAGATATGTGAAAGTTTGTATGTATATTAACCAATTTTTTTTGACAATTTATCGCTGACATGTATGCATGTATGCACGTATGCACGCATGTATGTATGTATTTTCACAGTGCCTCTTAACCACAAGGGCACACCGGCCCCTTTGGGCATGGAAAGAGATCACGCTCTACCACACAGTGGACTTCCAGCTAACAGACAGTTGGGACCACCCAACCTCTTGGCGAAACTGTGAACTGCACCTCCGATCACCTCACAAAGGAGTATCATAGGCTAGCGAGAGAGCCCGGGGTCACCCGTCCCAGGATCTCGCCCACTGTTCTGCCCCCCTGACTAAGATCCTCAGCTCAGCCACCCCTAACAGACTCTCCAGGCCTACTCCCGAGGACTATAATAATCAACACTTCGACCTGTCACAGAGGAGGAGTCCTCTCCAGGTCTGCCCAGCATATGGGCAACCACCAACACTATAAAAATGAATCGCCAACCAGTACAAATATAGTCATTTCAAAACAATACACATATATATTTTGGAAAATAACTTCTTGCCGTTTTCAAAATAAAAATGAAGATATATTACTCGCTCTAGAGAAATGTGAAAACCCACTACCAGCTCCCGCCTTCTGTCAGGGTCACATTGTGTATGAGAGAAGGTCCTGTCCTGGTGACGGGTGAGGGTTGGGCCAGCTGCTCGACTGGCCAACCCTGTCGCCCGTCCGGCCCAAGGAATGGATGGAGTGAGATGACTGTGGAGCAGCGATGGGATGAGGGAGGCTGGGGAAACAGGATCTCCTCGAGAAACCCCACCAGATAACCACGTTTCCCACATTATAAAAATACTAAATCGAACACGTTGTGGATCGATCCCGGATTGTCCAGGTGGTAGGTGATAGTTATGGATCACGAAGGGGAGGAGGGCCCTAGGTGCCGTGCCCCCCACTCCTTCCCCCCTGAGACTGCACCATGAATAAAATTAACCAAATATGTGCCAAGTCTTACACTTTTCCTAAGATAGTATATCATTTACAACACAATCACGGTTATAGGCGATTCGGAATAAAGTGAACCCTCAAAAAAGCCCTGCTAAAGTTCTATTTTCAGCCAATTCGTATCTCTCCACGTGTAACGGCTGACGTCGTGATATACATAACCTCTCTGGACACGTCATTGGATGTATGCGCGTGTAAGTCAGTATGAATCGATGTAGTTCGTTTAAAAAAATTATTAATTATATAAAATACAATTAAGTCGATTTCGGTTGATTTTGTTTAAGAATTGTTTAATTTAAGTAGGAAAATACTCTGAAACTATATTGCGTAATTTCGCTGCCAACCATACAAGTAGTAATGGAACTATTGTTAATGTTGAATTATATGCTGCAACGGCTAGTGATATTTTTCAAAGGTTAAATTTTTAGCGCTCACTTTATTACGAACTACCTATACACGATTATGTTTTGCAACAATATCGGTCATAGTAATTTTTAACATAGATAATATATTAATTGTTTTCGTATTTTAGATAAACGTTATAGTTTCTAGATTTCGAAATGTTTTGTACTATTTAGTTGGTTATTCATTAAAATTATTACATGTGTTTCAAGTGTTAACACAATTACAGAGACACGTGGAAGCTAAACACGTATCAAATTATTTTATATCAGAACAAAAGATATCACTTTTAAAATATAATTTATTCTTAAAAATATTAAAATTTCTTGAAGCGGTATATAAAGTTTGTTGGTACGTAAGTTCTTTAAACAGTGCCATTATGCACCTCAATATTCAATTTTTTGGAACCCTGGACACCAACCCCCCCCCCTCATCTTTTGCTTTGGGTGTGAAGAATTACACTTTTCAAAGCATCCCCATCCCCTCCTTAGAACCCAGAGCTGAAACCATCCCTGGAAGAAGAAATATTTAGCCACTCGACCACAGCGGCCCCTTTAGAGAAATATAAAGAATCAGAAATATTCTGCGAACATATATTAAATTCGTAGTTGCACTCATTAGCAATTTGATTTCTTGCCTAAAGCAGTAATTTAGATACATACCATTATCTTAAGAAACAATTTTAATTTGGTACATTATTTGTAACAAGTTTCTTCCTGGCGAAGATGTGAAAACCAATATAATTATTAAATGTTTATTTATTTTATTTAGGCTGTTTTGATTTGAAAGTGTGCAATTGTTAAAAAATTAGTTTAATAATTATTTGTTATCGCTGTGAATTGTTTGTAATTTGGACATAGTAAATGTCATGGAAAATATTTTCAATGGTGACGTAAGTTTTGGTTGGAATTGAAAATAATGCTAACGTAAAATAACACACTAGGAAGCTTCAACATCTCAAGTGTGGCTTAAAATTAAAATCATAAGGTATAATTTTTCGATTGCGATAATGAAAAACAAAACATTGTTTGATTTCATCTACATTTTCCGAACGTTTAAACGTACTTCAATTTGAAACCTGACTAAAAATCAATTGAGTTTTTTTTTTTGTAAATAAAATGCAAATATAAAATACTTGCAGTCCTATTAGACCACTTACAGTCATAATACTAAATGTCCTGAAACGTAACATTTATTTTCAGGTCGCTGAAGTGACAGCGACTCTTGAATTCAGAGTTTTAACTTTTATGTCTGTATTTTATAACTAAGTACGGTTCGTTTAGAAAGGTGTTAAGTTTTTTGTATTAAACGTTCTTTGATACGCACTGAAAACTAAGTACTCAACTACCAAAAACGTTAACCGTTTAAGTAGACAAATTCGAGTCACAAAACTATTTTGTGTAATAACATACGAACTGAGACATACGTATATATTTACTAGTTTTAATTCAGGTCATGTAAAGTACACTTATAAAATGGTTTAACCTTCCAATTGCCATAATTAAGTGGTAAAACTACATCACATAGATTTTTTAAAAAAATAGACATTTTGTTCTTAAAAGTGCGTGGAATATAATTCAGCGCTAAAAGCACCAGCTTAGAATTGTAGGATTCTCGAAGAAAATTTGCCAAAATTCTAAAAACAGCAATCCTAGACCATATTTTTCGCCAACTTTTAGAAAAAAATCTTTTTTTCGAGTAACGTATATCTGAAGAACAATCTCTGACGCCGAAATCTCGTACATTTAATTACAGCGCAAGAGATCACGTTTAACATATTGTTGCGTGCCATGTTCCTGGAGGCCAGTGGTCGGCGGCTGTTTCGTAACACCTTGAGGGCTGGCCGATGATTCAAAGCCCGGGTGGCTCATAGTGGGAATCCCGCCGAACCTACGTCATAGATACCTGTCCCAACTGCGTCTTAACCCTTCGAGGGCAGCGGACGTGACTACTAGCACATCCTAAACATGATGAAATATCTATTTTTAGACCCCTGTAATGCGGGGAATAACCGACTGTCTGGGCTAGTATAAAAGCACAGAATAGGCACATTTGGGAGAGTTCGCTATTGGAAGTGCTAGAGGAAGGTGCTACGCCTGTGGAGAGAGACTGGTGAAGACATCTTGGTGACGTATAAGTCTTCTGTGAGGCGGCAGGCGGCTACCTGCGGAGCAGTGTTGGCGATACAAGAGGACTGCTGCGGCGGGCTGACAGGCGAAGAGGAGGTGCGCGACGGGAGTCGAACAGAAGACCTCAAGAGTGAAGACAGCGGTGCACTCGGGGTACTGCGCAGCACATGGTGAGCCATCACCACTTCGGACTGATAAGGTTGTACATTGTCATTGTTAGAAATACTGTTTATTGGATATATGACTGAATTTTATTGTGATTTATAGTGTTTAATTAATTGATGGTAGACTTTTCTTGTGCTTTAATTGTCAAAGTTAATTAACGTGTCTGTGACACAGGAGTAATTGTGTGCAT